>JBAMBO010002837.1:0-90421 GCA_037044535.1 Lordiphosa magnipectinata
ATGTGATTATTCTGAAATGACCATTTGCTTTGTACTTTAAAACAAAAGAGGCTTTGACCATAACAACTTTGTCATGGTTACCAAAAAAAATTGAAATTCTCTTCTCCCCATTTTTACATACAATTTTTATGGGCTTAAAGTTTCTACCACATTCTTTTAATATTATCAAGTCCTTTTCATAAATCAAGTCTTTGCCTCCATTTATTTAAATGAAATTCATTTCTCGGTATCTATCTCTAACTTTTTTTTCGTTTCAGCTTAGCAATGAATGTCAACGCGTTTTAAGTGCCCAACTGCACTCGGTCGAAGTGGTGGTGAAGGGGGGGCAGGGCCCATAAAAGAATCAAGTCCGGAACGTGACTTTTGCCGAAACGAGTAAATTGAAGCCACCGCAGCGATAAAACTGCGATGCCAACCTGAGCGAGATTCGTTAGTGCAATCAAAGAGATAAAGGACAGTAGCGTCTCTCTCTCTATATATATAGATATATATATGGCTGTCACTCCGGTTGCATCAGAGATGAGTTTGGGTAGGCGACATAACCATGGCCCGGTCATTTGGATGCTGTTGCTGCTGCCCCTAGTGGCGGCCGCACCAGCAACACCAACAGAAGCAGCAGCTGCCACGCCATCGACAGATCGTCGGCGTTGTGCACACAAGGGCATTGCGGAGCTGATTCGCACCAGTCCGGTGATTGTCAAGGCGCTTGGAGCGCGCATTTTTACCGATGCCGAACTGCAGCTGGACGTGGTGGAGCCATCGTCGGCAATTTTAATAACATTAACACCGGAAACGATATACAAAGGTGCCTCCCTGCTGAAAATGGCCAATGGCAGAGGCGACGAAGCGTTGCAAATGGGTGCTGGAGGCGGTGGTGGTGTGGGAGGACGAGGCCTGGCCTCTGGCAGTGGCGGACAACTTGGCAGCCTGAGTGACGGCGGCAGTACGGCCTACCAGTATGAAGGGTGAGTGTGTGTTTTGGCGAAAATTATATACCCTTCCCTCTGCAAGGTTAACAAATTAGTTCGAAGACATAGAAAAATAAACCAATTGAATTTGTATATCTTTTTAAATTAATGAAACTTTTAGCGTATATAAACTTCGGCATAGCCGATTCACAATTTTTGGTTTTTTTTTTAAATTCCCTTTTGGCTGACTCCCTTTTGCTTTTGCCCCCCAAAGTCAACTGAATGCCACACTGCAACCGCTGCGCTGCTTCGATGCTAATATGCTGAAAATGCTGCCCACGGAATTAATTGCTTTTGGCAAATTGTTGCCTGCCACGGCCTCTGGTGGCAACTTGGGGGTCGGCGGAGTTCCTAGGCAGCTGCCGCGTCCGCAGGATGTACTTCATATCAGCATCAACGGCCTGCATCGCTGGACGTCGCAATTCGAGAATCATATCTGGAAGCATTTGGGTAAGTTTTGGCTTCCTCTCTATGTTTTGGGTACCAGCTTCCTGTGAGTTAATCGCATTTCGCTTGTTAGCTGCATTGTTCAGCAAATCGCCTGGGCCGGATGTTTGGACTAAGCGGAGATGAGCTTGAATTTCGAAACCACATACCAAGTGGCTGGATAAACCAATTAGGGTTAATTGGTTGGGGTCGGGGTTTTTGACCACTTTGGAGCCACATAGTTTTGTTTACGCTACTCACTTTTGCAGTCTAATTCTTCGTGCCGAAGGCAAAGAGATTAGAATTGGATGAAGATTGATAGCTAACACACCACTGTGGGTGTATCGGTGTCTGTGTATTTGTGTGTGTGTGTGAATAGGTGCGACAATTTCTATAAAAAATTCAAGAGACTTTTTTGATGACGAAGCAGATGGTAACTGTATATAGTAAAGTCATCGTCAGAGGCAAAAGGGGGAGGTTTAGGCTGAGGAGGAGCTTTCCAACAGGCTGCAACACTTGAGGCAAAGTAACACTTGACTTTTGTGTCAAGAATTCGCCACAAATTGTGTCCAAGCCAAACAGAAGGCGAGGCGCAAAAAAAAATAAATATAAGAGAGATATAAAATCCAGGCGCATGATGTTTCATTTTTGGGTCTTAAGACCATAGAAAAAATTGCTATTGTCGATAATAAACAGGCAAAAATTCAATCGATGTATTTGAATTCAATTGAAAGCAGCTACCAGCCGCAAGAAATGGGAGGACACGTGTAAGAAAACAAAAGCGATTTGTTGATGTAACTTTCGTATGTTTGTTTGATTCTGGTTTGCTCGTTGGTACGCAAATTGCAATGAATTTACGAGAATATTTCAATTTGTGCGGTCATGGTCATCTATGTATGTTTGCATCTTTTCTCTTGTAAAAAGAGGTTAAATCACGTACACTGTTTTTCGACCCATCGTTCCTATGGCAGCTATATGCTATAGTCATCCGATTTGGATCAAACTTGGCAGAATTGTGTGGTAGCATATAATATTGAACAGTAACAAGTTTGGGATAGCATTCAAAACAAAAAAGTTTTTTATACTAAGACTTTTTTTCAGACATATCTTTTGTATGGCAGCTATACTATATAGTCGGCCGATATTCATCAAACTTGGTGGAATTGTGTAAAAGTATAGAAAACTTATAAATATGAGGTTTGGGGACGTTTGGGTTGAAGGCAAAACAGTTTTCCTCACTAAAACTACTTTTTCGACCGATGGTTCCAATGGCAGCTATATGATATAGTCATCCGATTTGGATCAAAATTGGCAGAATTGTGCAGTAGCATATAATATTGATTAGTGACAAGTTTGGGAGTGAAAGCATTGAAAACAAACAAGTTTTTCCTACTAGGACTTTTTCTCTGAACTAACTTTTGTATGGCAGCTATACTATATAGTTGGCCGACTTTCATAAAACTTGGTGGAATTGTGTAAAAGCATTGAAAACTTAGAAATACGAAGATTGGGGGCGTTTGCATTGAAAACAAAAAAGTTTTCTCACTAAAACTAGTTTTTCGACCGGTCGTTACTATGGCAGCTATATGCTATAGTCATCCGATCCGGCCGGTTCCGACAAATGTGCAGCGTACTTGTACCAAAAAACTTCGTGCAAAGTTTGGTTACGATAGCTTTAAAACTGACGAAGGAGATAGCATAGAAACAGACGGACGGACAGACGGACATGGCTATATCAACTCAGCTCGTCATGCTGATCAAGAATATATATACTTTATGTGGTAGGAGATGCTTCCTTCTATGAGTTACAAACATCCGGACAATTTTAATATACCCTCTACAAGGGTATAACAACAGACTAAAGTTTTTCATTGAACCGAACCCGTTTCGGGTCAATTTAGAAGGTGCGGTTCTGGGTCCGGTTCGATGGAATGGGAAAAACCCGCACCGAACCAGCTTACTGGGGTCACAGTAACGAACCTAGTCTTTTGATAAGCTCTCAGCATGCAAAAAGCCCGGTGGTGCGGATGTTAAGACTGTTGCCTCAAAACGGCGAGGTCGTGAGTTCGAGCCTCTTCAAAAAAAGATTTTCAATCTGGATTTTACATGGATTTTATCAGAGATTAAACCCGAAACGTATGACGGTTACGGTTACTGTTTTGGCCGATCGCATTTTTCCGGTCACGGTTATATTACGGTTGTGGGATATGGGTTACGGAACGGGTTTCGGTTACGGTTACGGTTATTAGTAGACATTGGATATTATGCACTTTTTTAAATGAAGGTTGATTGAGGTGAAAATTTGGATTTATACTAATTTAATATCCCACTTTACATTGAAAACTGCAAATTCAACACATGCCAATTTTGCATATGCAAACAAATATGCAAAATATGCAATAATTATGCAAAATATGTATTTCTATAAAAAATGTATAAAAATGGCGACATTTACAAAAATTCGCATTCTTGAGCTTAGATTATAATATATAGATGGCATATATAAACGGTTAAATGGAAGTTGTAGACCGAGCAAATGAAGGGTGTACCTTGAAAGTTCTAAAATATTGGAAAACTTTCAAATTGTGTACTCATTTCAGATTTTTATGAAAATTTTATGGGCGGCTAGAGTTCAAGGTTAAATACAGAAGTTGTGAAACAAATTGTCAAGAAAATCGCGAAATTTCAAAAATTCTCATTTGAGTTTTGATTATCATAAAGAATACACTTCCGGACGGTAAATAGGAGGAGAAGATCAAATGGTCAAGAAAATCGCGAAATTTTCAAAATTTCAAATAACCTGAGATAACTATGAAGGTTGAATAGATGGCAATTGAAGAACTTGAATATATAAGAGACTTAGACCAAAAAACCGCGAAATTTGTGGTAAATAAGAGGCGTGGATTGAACAGGTCCAAATATGCCAATTTTTCGTATGACCTAATATTATTATGAAGGTTTTATGGATGGCCATGTAGACCCTACGGTAGAAGGTGTAGATCAAACGGTTAAAAGAATAGCGAAATTTGCCAATTTTTCATATGACCAAAGATTATTATGAAAACTTAATAGACAGCAATAGTAGACGGGTAAATATAGGAAGCGTAGACCAAACTGTCCAAAAAATCGCAAAGATTTCCAAATCAATACTTGAGCTTAGATTTTTCGCGAAATTTGCAAAATATTATGAGTTTTAGGAATCATTAAGATGTGATAGATGGCAATTGTAAACGGTAGATAGATGGCAACTTGACGGGTCAAGATCAAGCTGTCCAAAAATCCTGATATATACAAAATTTAATGATAAGTTCGGATTATCATGAAGATTTAATAGTAATAGTTAAAGACGGGTTAATAGGAGGTGTCGGTCAATCGGCTTAAAGAAATTTTAATATTTGCGAAATTCTTATGTTAGTTTAGATTGACACGAAGACTGGTTTATAGACGGGCAAATAGGAGGTGAAGATCATGCGGACCAAAAACTCGGGAAATTTGAAAAAAATTTAATGATATTAGATTCTCATGAAAATGTTATAAATGGCAATTGTCAATTAAGCTTCACTTCTTCGTATTGTGTTTAAATTTGCCTGCTATGTAAATATGTATTGCAAAACAGTTTGATGGCAAATCTCTTAGCCATTTTTGAATTAAAAGTGTGTTTTTATCACTCATTTTCGGCGTTTTAATTGATTACAAGTTGAATTGGGGACGTTAATTTACAAGTTCCAACAGATTTGCAACAAAATTAGAAAATTGTTAGCACTGAATCATTATGTAATTTTAAAAAAAAAGTTTTTTTGCATATTATGCATATTGTGCATATTTTGCCTATTTTTTTATGCAATTGTTTTTAGCGGACCTAGATCACTGATCATTAAAAATAAGATGTGTGCAATCAGAACTTTAATCGGACATGCGGTTCAAAATATGCAAATATGCAAAATCCGATGTTTCGTTATTAGTATAAAATACCACGTTGACAAATTATGCAGAAAAAATCGTCCCCATTTGTAGTCTCATTTATGCAGTAAATGTACCAAGTTCAAATTTCTTATACAGAAGTATATCAAATCAAAGCAGAACTCCTTGAGGAATGAGGGGCCGTCATCGTCTTTATGATCATCGCGCTTATCGTCTAGACCTAAGAATTTTACCATTTTAACCATATTGCATCTGTCATCAGTGGTACCGGAGAACTTGTTTGTCTTTTTCTTCGATCTCTTTTTGAATGTCCTTTGCAAGAAGGACTAATTGGCGAATGACATTATCTCTAACATTTTGTTGGTTGATAAAGTTTTCGCATACCTTTTTTTTGATAATTGGGTCTAAGATTTTCCGAAAACCAACGTAATTTACAACTGAAAATAGTCTGCCATCCACTATCACATCACAACGCAGGAATCTTTAATTTCTTGTTAACTTAAAGATTTTAGTTAGCTGCGCTCTCTCTTTCTCAGCAGCATTCAATTTTAACGAATACCCAGTCGGACCTGACACCATGAAAAATGCACATCTTTATAACTTCTTTTTCACCGAAGAAGAAATTCCCAAAACTAAAAAGTTCCATTCGCTTTTATTAAGGCGTGAAACCGTCAAGGAATGCATCTTTTGGTTGGTATTTTAGCATGGGTTTTTTGTTGCTTTAAACTTCGTGATTCATTTGGGTTTCCCTTCCAATTTCTCTTTCTTAAAGAACAGTTCCAGAAGTCCATCCGTCGGAAGGGAGTATATATAACGAACACCCTTTCTTCTTAAGTGACTCTATGGAATTTGTAAATTTTAGATAAGGTATTTCCTAATGATTTATATACAATTTGACTCTTACCATATACTGCTGAGTTGAGTCTGTGGAAGCTACTATATTATATTATTATTCATATAATTCACACATCAGTTTAATTTCCAATAAAAGTAAACTTTGATTTTTTAAATTTTTAAGGCACGCACTTGCTGTTGTTGCCGCCAACTTCTTAATGCAAGCAGAACATGTTAGAAAATTGAAGTCAAACGAAATCGAAGAATACGACGCAAAAATGTTTATTTTGTCCCGTTGGTCCTCTTTATTTGGTCTTTTTTCCCTTGGCTTGCTTCGTTTGTCTTTGCATTCCGCATTTCTCTTTCCCATTAATAGGTGCCAAAAGCACTGCCTACAGAAGGCAACGTCTCATGTTGTGGTGACTTTTAGCAATCCAAACACATGAAAAAGAACGTGTTAGAAAAAAATAGCGTTCGGAAATCGTTCGGGTTTTTCTCTGCGTTCTTTCTTGTTACGTACGCGTGCCAAAATCAGAACCCAGAGAGACACGGTTTTATGTTATGTGAACTTAAGCCTTCCAAGCACATGAGGAAAGAATGTAGATACAATTTCTAAAAGAATTTAACACTTCTATCATACTAAAAAAAAGTTCGTAGTGATTTTTTCCGTGCAAAAATCAGTATGAAATATGGCAAAGTCTCCAAAGTCCGACTGGGTAAATACATATGTATGTAAATGTTCATTGTACAATGTACAAACATTAAATAAATGTACCTTTATCGAAATTTTTACTAGTAGAGGAAAGCCGAAATGAACCCACACATTTGTTTCTGTTTCGGTACTGATAACCGGTTATGTTAATAAAGGTTATAGGGCTACGGTTATAAGAAACAAACTTTTTCGGTTGCGGTTTTGGTTACAAAAAGAGTTTTTAGCGGTTAAAGGTTACGGATCTAGTCTCAGATATATATAAAACAAAGTCTAGTTTTTACACCGTTTATAACTCAAGAATGTGTGGACCGATTTTAATGATCTCTGATTTGTTGGGCTCGTATCCGCCCCGAATAACAGAAAAAATTTTTAAAAATACTCGATCGACAACGCAGTTCCATTAAATTTTGTGTTGAAAATGTTGGAGTAGAGATTCGATGAGCAAGCTCTAACGAAAACAGGAGTTTGTGAGTGGTACAAAATGTTCAAAAAGAGTCGGGGAAGCGTTGAAGACAAAGCACGGCCAGGACGACCATCAACACCAATTTTTGAGCTACATGTTAAAAAAATCAAGGAGCTGGTGCTCCAAATAGTCGATTGACAGTCCGAGACCTTGTTGACCTTGTTGAAATATCGGAGGGATTAGTAAAAAACCATTATGAGTGACTATTTGGGCCTCAAAAAAGTAAAATCTTGATTGGACATGGAAAAACAGAAACAGTAATTCGTAATCGTTTCGCCAAAAACTCGACCCATATTGTATAGAATTTTGTTTCGCGTTGGAAATACCAACACAGTCACTTGACAACAGTCGCAAAGGAATAACAGGCAGAATTAATAAATTCCCCCTCTGCCCCAACTAATAAGTCACTGTTTAGTCTCTGTTTATTCGCCAAGTAGACCCTGTTGTATTAATTAACAGTTTTTAATTAAAGACCACCGATTCCGTTGTCCCTAGCCACGGAAAACGCTTAACACTGCACGAACCTACCAATTCTTCAAGTAGATCCGACTCGAAGGACCAAAAAATATATTAAACTATACATCTTAAATAAGCACGGTTGTAAATTTTTATATATACTGACTCGGTCTTGCGAGCGATCTTGCTTTTATTTAGAATTTCTCAACCCTTAATTTCTAATCTTAACTAATGCAGTATTTGTAAGATACCTGCGTGTGTATAAATGATCTGCGTTGGTCCACATACCACGCATTTCAACGGCTGGTCCTTTTCAAGTGGTGTGTCTGACCCTTGTCAGCAACCCTAATTCAATGTAGTGTTAGAAAGAATGATATGTTTATGGGTATGTTGATTGTGTCGTGAACGTTGATATGTAACGCAACGTTAGGATCGTGGTCAAGTCCCATGTTCAAGTTTGAACACATATCGTTCCACAACCAGCGTATTCGCCTGACTTAGCACCATGTGACTTCTGGCTATTCGCTGAAACCAAGAGACGAGCGCTCGTGGACACCGTTTTGAATCGATAAAAGAGACAAGAACTGAAAAGAAGAAGGAATTGAAGGCTATACCTAGGCTATAAAAGACCTTGGCACAAATAAATTTACAAGAATAAATAAAGATTTTTTTATATATAAACAAATTCCCAGTATTTAATTTGGTCAGTTACCTGAAAAAGCTAACACGCTGAAAATAAATAGTAATATAGTAGTGTAGAGTTTCAACCAAAGTTCTTAGGCAAAATAATTTCTCTCATTTACTTTTCTTTCTAAAAATGATTGAATGCACATTCTCAAAGTCCCAACATAATTAATTATATAAGGCAAAAGGGCGATAGCATCGACGGTATGACTTCTATTTGACCCTCAGTTGCTTCACAAATAAACCATTGGAATTTGTATTTTTTGTTTAGGCTGGGACGATTGGAGTGACTTTACATTATGCAGCGTGACATGCGGCAAAGGTGTTCAACAGCGCTTCCGTCGCTGTCTCCTGGACAATCCACTTGTGGACATCAACATGAATATCAATCTGGCTAACGATGAGGTGGTGGTGGAGGAGGAGGAGGAGGAGGGTTTGGTGGAGGCAGTGGCTGCTGAAGAGATAGACGTGTATGGGCTGGCTAAGGCTGACGAGGCGAATAATGATGTCAGTGCGGAAAGAGCAACAGCAGCAGCAGCAGCACCAGCTGCTGCCTTCAATGCTGTTAATAATGAAGTGGCAGCCCCGTCCAATGATGAGAAGTTGGCGACGCCAACCAACGACCCACTGATGTCCATGACAACTGCGACGGCTTCGGCCTGGGAGGAGGCAACAAGCAACGGTAATGAACAGGCGGGCATCGAAAGTGTCAGCTTTGTGTCGAATGCACGTAATAACCAGCGTGTTGCGAGTGCAGAAGTGGGTGGCCGAAGGACTCGTGCTTCTTATCAACACAAAAAAAAGCACAAATCATCAAAAAGCGTTGCCCTGTCCACGCTCCTCTGTGAGGGCTACAACATTGAGCAGCGCAACTGCAACAGTTTCGAGTGCAGTGGTAAGTGGACGATGTTGAGGTGTGGCAGGTTTCTGCAGTTTTTTGCAGTGAAATTATTTTGCAGATGATATAAGCGATTTGCTTAAGTTCTATAAGAAACTGCCGCTGACTGAAGAGCTGCCCGTATTGACCACAGATTCGGGTTTACCAGGAGAATTGTCAGATTTGACTACAGCGGCAGCAATGGGCTCATCCTCAACGCCCTCGAATATGGGGTATGTGCGCAGCTGGAGAAATACGCTCAATTTTACGCTGATGATTACGCTGAGATCAAAGGTGAGTTCAAGTCTGTTGTTAATTTCCCTTTTATTGTTTATTTTTTTTGCCCATTTGGCACAGAATGATACCAAAAGCACAGCAAACATATTCTCCATACGCAATGCCACACACAATCTGTATCTGGAGGCGTGTCAGGATGGACTCCGTTTGTATCTGGAGCGTGACAATACAACGGAAATGTTGCCGGTGAAATTCAATTTATATGATTATCGCTGGCATCAAGTGGCCATCAGGTGAGCTAACTATGACGCAGTGAGTCAAGTGAAAGGGGGGCTTTCAATGATGTTTTGCTGTGTGTTGATTGCCAATCAGTATCAGTGTGTGTGTGAGTGTGTGTGTGTGTGTGAGAGTGCCTGCGGTCTGATGGCCATCGTTGTTGACACTTTCGTTTTATTTGCATTTTCAATTTATTAGCATAAATGTTTGTGCCATGAAACGCACACAGACAAACACTTGACATACATGCAAATAACACGCACTCACGCACACACACACACACACATACAGGCACATGCATCGAAGGCTTTTTCGGTTTTTGTTTTGCGACAACACACAGCCAAATTGACACTTAGTTCAAGTGGGCGCCATTTGTCATCAGCCGTCGGCACATTTCTCACTGCCACTGTGTCTGTATGTATGTATGTGGATTGAACACATGTGTGTGTGTGTGTGCGTGCAAATGTTTTTTAATTATTTGTGCCTACTTGTTATTGTTGTTGTAGCATACAAAATGGCGATTTCATATCGATTTACGTCGATTGCCTATGGACAAACAGTTTTGTTGTGTCCAAACGACTTTACACCCTGCCCATGGACGCCGATGTGGAAATTGGACGCGGCTTTAATGTGAGTACGGGGACATATTATTACAACATATATTGATTGCCACAGAAAGTGTCATAAAGAAATACTGTAACAAATTTTAAGTTAAAATAATAATTATGGTTATGGACCTTCAGAGGTTCAAAGCATTTAATTTTAAGAAACAAAATACATGGCCCATTTTAGTCATCGATCAAGACCGTTGCTAAGTTGACCACCCAAAAAATTTGTATTTTTATAATTATTCGCAAAACCAACCGAAGCATGCTAAATCAACCAAAAGAGAAGTAAGAAAGTCGGTCAAGCCCGACTGTAATATACTCTGTACCTGAAGAAGCAGCTGAAAGCAGCTGAAAGCTGAACCATAGATAACTGACCAATAGATGACGCCACTACTGCCAGGGCGGGGGAAGTATTTTTTTATACTCTGTACCGAAGGTACATACGGGTGTGTCCCAGAAATCTCTAGAGGTTTTCGTATAAACGGTAGCATTTCATATTATAGCTGTTTGACTTTATATGTAAAGGGGCACAAATATGCCGGGCTACTAGATACGATGACGAAAGTTGAGAGATTTGAAACCGGCTGCTCAAAGCCAAGGAGATTTAATGCGTGCGGTTTTCCTTCCATATGATCTAGTAGCCGGTCTTATTCTTTTCACTTCACAAATAAAGTAGTCCAAGTTAAGTTCGAAGTGCAATCGTTTAAACGACACCCCTGAGAGAGTATATTAAGCTTGTGCAAAAGTATGTAACAGCCAGAAGGAATCATCTCCGACCCTATGAAGTATATATATTCTTGATCAGCATCAACAGCAGAGTCGATATAGCCATGTCCGTCTGTCCTTCTGTCTGTCTGTCCGTCTGTATGAACGCACAGATCACAGAGATGGTAAGAGATAGAGGTTTGACATGTATGGGACATATATTTCTTATACTTGCAGGCAGATCAAGTTTATTTTCAATTTTTTCTACGCCCCCTCCCGCCACCGCAATTTGGAAAAAACGTCATAACTCCCACAGTTTTGATGATAGATGGTTCGTACCTTCTAGAGATATCTAGTAATCAAAATTATTTATCGATTTGCTGAAGAAATGATAAAAATCGGATGAACGATACTCGAGATATTAGCAAAAAACGGCCAGTTAACATCACCAACCCCCACCCATAACCACAACATTCCGTTCAAAAGAGGCAATCTTAGTGAGAGAGAGAGAGAGAAACTTAGAGAGCACACGACGCATATGACTCGTGAGCAAATGCGAGTGTAAGGGTACAGAGCATGTTATAGTCGGGCTTGACCGACTTTCTTTCTTGTTTAAATTTGTTCCATGATCGTCCTATAAAAAAGGAAACATATAAGTCATTTATGTTCCCTTGCAACTGGTATATAGACATATGTACAATGTACACACAACCATAGTTTTCGCTTCTTTTCATCAGGGGCATGCAAACATTAGCATGTACATACATCAGAGATGGGCATGCACACATATCTTCACACTTTTCACACGCATACAAGCACAATTTGCGTGCGCCGCATTCGTGTTCTATAAATAGCTTTCAATGCTTATAGCGTACGTGTGATTTTGTGCAGTCGGCCGCGGCAGGGGTCCTATGCACACGCTGCCTCGTGTGCATTGGAACGTCGAGACGCGCCCATCTCTGACATACATACATTAAGGGTGGCTATTCCACTTTCTAAGCACTTACATACGAATTAAATATGTATATTTGTATATGCATGAGAGAAAAGTCTCGAAGCTTACATATGTATGTGCATTAGACTGAGTACCATTGTACATTGTACATTGTACATTCATATATTATATATATGTACATATATTTCACGGAAAGTAAATTCGTAAATATCAAACTCACCTTAATTTTTTGTCCACACTCGTTTATTAAGCAATTGCTTACATTTTCTTTAATGTCAAAGGCGAAATACTTCCGATACACATTTGATTTTGCCCTTGGCGTTTTAAGCGATCGTTTAGATTGACTTGCAACTCTTTAATAAATGAATTACTCTTTGCAGTTTGGCAGCACAAACACGAATAAAAACTTTTCAACGATTAACCGTAGGCGACTGTACACTGAGCTCTTTCGTTTTGCATAAAAAAGGGACAGCATCCGAAGAATTAGCAGAAAGCCAACATGCAAAAACGGAACTTAAGTGAAAGAGCGCCAAATATATACATATTTTTGTTGCTGTTTTTGTTTCAGTCTTTCCCACAGAAACCTATATGCATAGACAAAAACAATGTCTTTTGTCTCTCTCTCACGCGCAGTCAGCAGCTCTGAATATAGAGATGACATTCTCTGGCGCAGGTAGCAGCTCTGAATATAGCGATGACAAAATTCCGTGCGGCAACTACGGAAGTTAAAAAAAATAAAAAATTACTCAGAACTGAAACTGTACCGGTACACTGTTTGGGTTCTTTTTGGTCTTTTCGGTTCTAAATTTATCGGTTCTTGAATACCGGTATACTAAAAATTAAAAATATCGGCTACGGTACAGGTTCCGGTTCTGAGTTTTAATCGATTCTTTTCGGTATACGGCTCCGGTTTCGGTTTGATTCCCTGATTATTATATTATAGTGGGGGGCAAATGAACTGGTACAGAGTATGTTATAGTCGGGCTTGACCGACTTTTTCACTTGTTTTAAATAAAGGATTTGTACGCTTTTCATACAACACTTTTATTTTTGCTTCGATCAAGGCTTGTTGGGGGATTTTGAACACTAAGCAATAAATGGTGGCACTACTGTGACCATTGGCAACTTTGTTTTAGTTGCCACTTTAGTTGAAGTGTTTAGATAGGTGCAATTAACTTTATTGAATATAACTTTAATGCTAACAATTACTGTTTGATTGTACAGAGCGATGCGGGCGCCAGCCGCGCGGGAGCCAAGCCAGATAATGCGCGTTAGGGATGGTACGCGGGTTGTCGTGTTGTTGATGCGTTATCACGAGGAATAGTGTAACCAGAGCTGCCACAACCATTTAGCAATCCAAACTCGGGTATTTCGTTGCGATCCGAAATCCTTGATCATCATACCTTCCTGGACCTGGGGATCCCGGTATGGGGTACGGCATGCCCCACTACTCTCAATAAACTAGAGTCTTTTATGTGAGGCCCCTGGTTTGTGTTGTTTTCTCGATCCACACGCGCTATCGATAGGCCAATTATTGATAAGAAACTGCGGGTTTCGTTCATGTTGCTGGATAACAAGCAACGAAAAGGTAAACTAAAAATTCCTGGCACAGTTTTTATACCCGTTACTCGAAGTGTAAAAGGGTATACTAAAGTCGTGCAAATGTATGTAGCAGGCAGAAGGAATCATTTCCGACCATATAAAGTGTATATATTCTTGATCAGCATCAACAGTCGAGTTGATATAGCCAAGTCCGTCTGTCCGTCTGTCTGTATGAACACCTAGATCTCAGAGCCTAGAAAAGCTAGAGCAACCAAATTTGAAATGTACACTCCTATTGTCTGCAGGCAGATCAAGTTTAATTCAAATTTTTGCCACGCCCACCCCCGCCCCGCAATAAAAAATGTTGAATAACTCCCACAATTTTCAAATTTAAAACTTACATTTATATTCACAATATCTATAAGCCCTGAAACTTTGATCAAGATCGGATGATAAATAACCGAGTTACAAAAACGATGCATACTTTTCGGCTGTCCCACCTCAGGCACACAGGAAGGTTATTGAACATTTCCTTCCATGAGTAACGGGTATATCGCGAGTATACGCGAGAGCGAGTATACGCTCTCGTTTTTATACGAAGTTTGCCAGGAATTTTTAGTTTCCGCGGTGCTGGATACCCGGCTTTAAGTCAAAAATAGTAAGCCTTGAAATAAGTGAAATAAGTATAAAATTTGATTGATTTAGGATCAGGTGTGAGCGGGTTCCTCACATTTTGGAGGAATAGGGAACGGGGACATACCACTTTGGATTCACCGTAAGATCAGAGACATCGCTGTACAAACAAACTTCAACGACCCACTCCACCTGACTCGTTTGATTTAAGTTTTTCAGATAAACACAGCAAAAAATTTGTCGGGCTTGACTGGGGGAATTGAACCCGTTACCTCCTGCACTTAACGTATGGAATGACGCGCCAACATATTCAGCCGTTTAACATTTTAGCAGATTCACATCTAGAGGGCTACTTTTGCTTGGTTGATCTGACAAGAAGTTGTTGAGTTGAAAAATACAAGAGAGAAATCAAAAAGAGAACCAACTCGCTCTCTCTCTCTGCCGAAAAATGGTTTTGGTGTTGTATAAAGCAAATATTATCCGATTGAGACAAACTTTACTCCTTCCAGGAACATTTGATACTTAATTTTCGTGGCACTTCACATTGAGCGAATGAATCAAAATATTTGAATTTCCAATTTGATTTTCGAAGTGTTTTTACTGCAATAAATGATGTACGGCTGTACGGTTGTTAAGAGACGAACCATTCACAAAATCAGGAGATGCTGTTAGGGTTCACGTCCGAGAAGTTATTTTGTGCTCCGCGACGAATAAAATACATGTATAGTTATAGAAATATAGAAATGTGGGAAACAATTTGTTTTTCTAATAGCGAAACTTGTTGTTGTTTGATAAACACGATTCTCTTAAATGCTTTTCAAACTTTCAAAACTGCATATTTGTTTCCACTTCAATTGCTCAAATTGTTCGGCCATTGTGCGCCTCGGGGGTGCAATTTGAACATCGATGTCTCTGTGTGCGAAATTTAACACGCAATTCCATAAAACTTTACTCATCACTCTCACTCGGGGCCATAAATTGTGCAAAAAAATAAGTTTAAAGCACAAACTGTTAACTACCACGCTGCGTATACTTTATCAATTGCATTCCGCCTGCAGTGGCATGATAACGCATACGCATCGTTGACCAATTATAATGCAAATATTGAATTGAAATTCTCTGTGATAATTATGCACAACTTTCACTTTTCTCCTCTAGGGGGAGCTGCAGCAACTGTTGGTGTTGCCCGAACATCAGGAGCGGCTGCAGTGCAGCCACAAACGCACATCGATCAACGAGGTGAAACGCTACATCATTGACACATTCATTGAGGACTATGGCAGCAATTGAGGCATCTGAATTATGCAGCGGGTAAACTAAGCCAATGAGCAGAGCAACGCAAAGCAAAGCAAATCAAATCAAATGGAAATCATTGCATATGTACAATTTATTTGTAGAGAGCAAATGTATGCAAACCCATAAAACCAAATGCAAATTGTGCATTTAATGGCGCATCTATTCATACAAATACATAATGATACATACATACATAGATATATATATATAATATAATGTGATTCATGTCTCCTAGCAGCGCATTCGATAATTGTAAATTCCTAACGTGTAATTCAAATAAAATACAATTTCCCCCAATTGCATTAATCATACTCGCATTCTATTGCATGGATATTGTGTAACAATTAAGTTAATTTGACATATAACAATAATTATAAAAGGCAAAACAAAAAAAAAAGAAGAAAATTACGATATAAAATGCATGGCACTATAATGTACTTATAATGCAAAGGCAATATGATATTAGGAAAAAAAAAATATGGAAAAATACAAATAAAACGTAATTATGTTTAAGTGTAAAAGTCACAAAATGTCACAAAAGTTATTGTGGGTGGGTTTGAAAGGGTTCAAAGTGGACAAGAGGTAAGTAACTAAATTGGGTTATTTTAAACATTGAAACATTTAGGCACAAGGTTAGGGTTATTCTAATAATTATTCTGCGAGCAGCAGACCACTTCCAGTACAGAAGATGATTACAGCATTGTGTGCCGAGGCTAAAACATACAAACATGGTCACCTGTGTCATGAAATCTTTTCAGCACAAAATTTTCCTAGACGCTAGAAAAAACTCTAGGGAGGAATTTGGTCCCACTGGCCCAACTTCGAGCAGAGAAAAGTAAACACCTACATAAATAACAACTTAGACCGTATTAAACCCCGAGTTATTAGTCGACTGTTCCTCTTGAAAAGCAACCTGGATCCCAATGTTCTTACTACTCTATACACAGAGGAAAAAAGTTGAAAATCTACTTGAAAATGTTCGATTTCTACACATTATGAGCGGGATTTTTAGCCCATTATTTTTATGTAGCTTTTCTGCATGACGTGTATACATTTTTCATTTATACATCCGGCATATAGAAAAGCTTCATGCCAAATGTTGAAATGAGAAAAGTAAACGAGGCAATTAGAAAAGCTATTAAAACGTAATGGGTTGAAAGTCCCGGACACAACGTGATAAAAATCCAACATTTTCATTTGGAAACAATTGGAATGCAATATGCACCATGGCTGCAGAGGCTCTAAAATTCTTGCGTCGCGTTGAACGACAACGCAATTCGACTTCAACCCCTAGATAGGAATCTAGTGGCGGCCTTCGTGCCATCTCCCCCTTATGAAGTAATACTTAGCGGTGGTTCGCAAGACATCGGGTGACTATATCTTATGGTTGCCATAGAACTGATCAGTCGAAAATGGGTCTTAGTTAGAAAATTTTTTGTTTTAATGTTAGTGTCCTTAAACTCGCTGATTACTTTTTTAATATGTTTTCAAATAGATTCGCCAAATTTGGTCTAAATCATATGACTACATCTTAAGGCTGCCATAGAACCGATCGGTCGGAAAATCAGTCTTAGTGATAGGAACTTTTTTGCTTTCAATTTTATCGTTCTTAAGCTCGGCGATTGTTAATTTGATATGTTTGAAATCAGATGTTTATCTGTCGGAAAATGGATTTCAGTTAGAAACATTTTTGACTTTTAAGTAAGCGTTCTTAAACTCTGATATTTCAAAAACAGCATTTGCAAGGGTATAACAACTTCCGCACAGACGAAGTTAGCTTGGCCATCTCGTTTATTATTTACTTTGTTTCTAAATTTTCTGTCACCTTGTGTAAATTTGGCAACTTAATTTAGATTGTGTAGTTATTCTCTTAACTTATCTGTTTATGTAAGTTTGATTGCAGATGTAATGTGTCTGATTAAGAGCGAGTTGTTTTGTGATGATATAAAATATGTTTGGTGTCAAGTTTATTGAATGGGAGGTAGCTGCTAAGTTAGTATATTTGTCTGTTGGGAAGCTCCCTAGGGAAAAGATTTTTGAGGCGTCGGCTTACTCTACTTCCTGCTTTCTTTCGTCTACGCAGGAGTCTTCTGGCTAGTGTGTTGGGGTGACTTCTTAGTCTATCCACGTAATCACCTGCCTGTTAGATAGCTTTGTATATATGCACCTTATTTCGGAGTGACAGCTTGTTTCTGCTAGAGAGAAGCCCTCCCACTTTCTTTACTCTGCCATTAGTGACCTTGTTGTAATTAAGAGAGAGATTACGAAAGGGTTCATGATGAGCATAGTTCGTGAGGCAAGGATTTAAATAAATCGGGACATAATTTCTCGTTACCCGTGCCGGAACCGCAAAGCTTATGAGGCTAAGCAGAGCGCTTGAGTCATACTCACCAGGCAGTAGCTTATGAAGGAAAAGCACACTAAGGTAGATCCTTCGATTATTCAGGGATGGAAGGTCCAATAAGCGTAGTCTGTGCTCGTATGGTGGTAGATGCCTATTGGGATTCCAATTTAAGCCACACAGAGCGAAAAGTAAGAACTGTTTTTGTACAGATTCGAGTTGATCCTGATATTTTTGGTAGTGTGGAGACCAGACACATGATTCAAGAATAGCTCTGACCAGAGAAACGTATAGTTGTTTGGTGACATACGGGTCCTTAAATTCTTTATACCATCTTTTGATGAAGCCAAGAACTTTAGCTTTATTAGTAATAACCGATATATGACCATTGAAATATAACTTGGGCACGAATTGTATTCCCAGGTCGTCGACTTTATAGATGCGCTGAAGTGGTCGTTGAGACCTGGGCAAAGGTCCTAGATGACTACCTAGGGGAACACCAGAGGATACACAAATGGATACAGAAAATAGCGAATTGAAGCTAACTCTCTGAGACCGATTACGCAAATAAGCCACGATCCAATTAAGAAGCTTAGGAGGAAAGCCAAGCATATATAGTTTGTGTATAAGGAGCTTTGCTGAAATCTGTATATATCACATCCGTTTGCTGCTTGTTTACGAACCCCATATTAACAAGAGATGTAAACTCTATCAAGTTGGTGTTGACCGACCGCCTTTTCATAAATCCGTGTTGTGATGGAGATATTAATGAGCGACAGAAATGCTGTAATTGAGAAGTGATGATTGATTCAAAAAGTTTTGGAATTGCCGAGAGCTTGGAAATGCCTCTGTAGTATGATACTACTGACTTTGGCCCTTTTTTGTGAATAGGGATAATGTATGATTCCTTCCAATTGTTAGGGAAATCACCAAGATCAAGAGAGAGGCTAAAGAGTTTTAGAAGGGGCAAGCACAGAGAGTCAGCACAATATTTAAGCACACAGCTTGGAACATTGTCAGGACCGGGACTGAAGGATGATTCCACAGATCTTAGACTAGATAGTAGACTCTCGAAGTCTAAAACCGGAGAAAAATTCAGCTAGAATGTGCAATCGGATACGGATACGATCGCCCAAGATCAAGAGAGGAGGAGGAATAACAACGCTGAAAAAATGATGCGAACAAGTTGGCAATATCCATATCGTTGTCAGCAGTTGTGTTGTCCAAGGAAAGTGCAGGAGGAAAACGAGAAGACTTGCGTTTTGAATTGACAAACCAATAAATGTTTTTAGGGTCTTGCTGAAAGCTTAATTTGCAGTTAACCAAATAATCCTGATAGCACTCGGAATTGAGACTCATGTATTTGGAATGAGCATCTGAGTATTTAGAGTAAGGCGCTTGTCCAGATATATTCACAAGTATTTATGTCCAGGTATGTGACGTAATAGTTGATTGTTGAAGAATACGCCTGGACACTCATCATGACGAAGTGTATAAGTTACACTGACACATTTAGCTAGGTTAAGCTCAATGTTCCATCGTTTTGCCCATCTGCTAAATCGATACAAATACTGTTGAGCGACATCAGTGGCAACATAGATACACGAGTCTCTCGCCATAAAAGCTGTGTCGTCAGCAAATGTTGCAACGAGCAAGGCTTGGGGGTCTTCAATTGGTATTGTTCTTTAGGTAGGCATATCACATGTGTAGAGAGAGTAAAGGATTGGTCCAAGGATACTTCCTTGAGGCACACTAGCGCGTATTACCCTCACGCTGGTACATACATACTTGACTTCCCATAGACCGGGGTTGGCAATCCTTGGGCACCTTCGACTCCATGTTAACCTTCGCCAAACATTCGGAGGAGGTGATTAGGAAGGTCAGAAGCCGAAATAAGGTCCTGAAGGCGATAGCGGGCAGCACCTGGGGTAAGGAAAAGGAGACGATCTCCATAACATACAAGGCCATAGGTAGATACATGGTCAACTATGCCGCTCCAATATGGTCTCCAGCTTGCGCAGAACGCTGCGCTGAGAGTAGCCACAGGATGTCACACAATGACGCATACAGACCATCTCCACCAGGAGACAGAGATCCTCCCAGTCCGAAATCACAACCAACTCCTCACTCAGCAGTACCTGCGAGTCTCACCCAAGCCACGACTGCACCATGGGAAGCATGTCAAGGAGACCCAAAGCAGTCCGCTACGACCTGAGAACCGAGATTCCAACAGTCCGACAACTCCTTGGAAATGGCATGGTAACAGCAACAACATCCGCTGAGGCCAAAAAGAAGGCACAAACCAACATGGTCGCCTGCACCATAGAAGCCTAACAAGTCAATGTTGTCCTGGGAGGCAGGCCGCCACCCATCGATCCCGCGGAGAGGACCCTCACCAGGCGCGCCAGAGCGACTCTTGCCCAGCTCCGATCAGGGAAAAGCAGGCACCTAAATAACTATCTCGCCCCCATCAACCCAGAGGTGACCGATGAATGCCCTAAGTGTGGTCTCAGCCCACATGACACCAGACACCTCTTCGAGTGTCCCCTAAACCCAACTGTTCTCACTCCCCTAGATTTATGGTCCCAACCAGTAGAGGTAGCCACCTTCCTCGAACTGGACAGGGAATAGCTTCTCTACATCCAACTAATCATTTACCCTTTTCTTTCTCTTTAACGAAACTTCCCAGCCGTTACAACAACAACAACCCTCACGCTGGAAACAGCCCCTTCCAATACTACCGAGAAGGTCCTGTTCGATAGAAAGCTTCTCACAAGGGTGTGTAGTTGAGGCGGTAAGATGTTTTTTACCCTATATAGTAGTCTAGCATGCCACACTCTATCAAAAGAATGCTTTATGTCCAGGTAGACCGTAACCACGTATTCCTTAGCCTGGAATCCGTCGAGAATGAAGTTTATGACCCTATTCAGCTGCTCAGGGGTTCCGTGTAACTTTCTGGCTGGTTTTCGATTCGCGCGGATGACGCCCGCTTCGCTCCGTTCAATCATACGATACTTGTTAGCTTAAGTGATATACAATAAAGTTAGTTATACTTATCAAACCTCGGAGCTAAAACTAAATAAAAACAGATCTTTGATGGGAACTGACTATTGGTCATATCTTGAGTATAGTTCACTCGATCTTTATCACTTTTTCGGCAAATCAATTTTGATTATGATCTCACTCAGTCAAGGCAGCATCCTTTCTCGATCTGGTCCTGAATAAATTTTCAACATCTTGCAAATAATTGTAGGGTTTACTTAAAGTGTTCTCAATTCCTAAGCAAAATCTTTTTGCAGTCTTAAAATATTATCAATCTACTCGAGCCATTTTTAAGCAATTGTCTCCCATCTTGGGCTATCATTTCACAGTGTAGTTAGTGTTCTTCCCATATCTCACACCTCACTTTGAGTTACGAGTATTTGCTTAAGCATTGATACGAAGAAACTTTGTTTTTATTTCAAACCATAAAACTGTAAAAATGTGTAAATTGCTTTGATTGAAAACTAATTTTTTTTTTTGTGCAACATTTTCCAATCAGACAAACAGAAAACAGAAAACTCATGGAAAATAGTTGTTTAAACAGTTGACAGAATAACAAAGTTTTAGTTTATGTCGACAAAATTTGCAACTCCAACTTCCCGCTCCCCGCTCCCCACTCCAGACAATTTGCATAGATGAGCAAAACGGACTGACTCAAAGAACGTCCCCTCCGGTCGTCAACGTCGAATAACAAAAGTGGTAAACAACATTTCCGCTCCTGTCTCTAAAGCCATGACCAAGCCTCAATGGAATACCAATCCCGTTGCTTTTGCATTCACAATTTGCGGTCATCGTCATACTCTGTACGGGAGTTGATATAGATTTTATTGGATTTAAGCGATCATCGTTCAATTGATGGGACAGCAGATGACATTTTTTTATGGCTCAAGTTGTTTGGCATTTTATGCATTCGATATTAAATGGGATTTGGTTTTGGCATGCAAATCGTATTGAACTCTGTGTGGCCTCCATATGTGTTTTAATCAATTGGCCCATCCACAACTAATCCCAACTTTTTGTGGGCAAAGTTAATGAAGCTGCTCTCACTGCGGAAATCAAAAATCCACACACAATGCCGGTGGAGGCGGGTGTCTAGACAGACGGCATGGACCTGGGGGGCGCAGTCCAACAATCGTGTAACAATCCCTTTTGTGCCCCGCAATCCTCGATGTCAGCTGTATCAACATTGTTACAGTTCATTTTGTTTACCCTCCACAAATAAAGCATTTTATGCAGTTCCCGACCCCGGAGCTGCAACTGAAGCTGCTTGTCCCTGGCCATGGGTGGGCGTGTGGGCCATTGACCAATGAATTGAACTCCTTTCCTAGCGGCTCGTGCGGGTAAAACTTTATTGGAACTTTGCATGGCTGGAGTGTAGCATACTTTAAGTGCCGGAATTTGTTTGTTTATGGCAACCAGGGCAAGGCAATGTCCAGTGTGTGTGCCAGGTCCTTTATTTTATCAATTTTCCTGCAGTCTTCTCTCATATGCAAGCAGAAAGTAATTTTTGTAAATATTTTATCTTTGATCGCACTCTCTGCCCTCCCTTCACATTTGTCACTGGGGACAGCTAAAAGCCACGCACATTAATTTTATAAATTAATACTTTGACAATTGCTGGCATAATTCTCATTTGTTTCTGTGACTTGTGGCGCAACGTGTTGCACTTCCAACTCTGTGGGAAATTGCAAACGTAAATCTTGTCAAGTTTTTTGAGAGAAGAGAAAAGTTTTTGGTAGACCGAATTAAATACACCCTGGCAGAAGGTTTTAGTCCTGTTATCGCTTTAAGGGTATAACTAAAAGTAGGTGAAAGACCAACAGAGCAAAAAGAAAGCCAACCGACGACTTAAGTAATTCATTTAAAAGTTTTATGAAAACGCAACGAAAACACACACACACACACACACACACAGAAAAACACACAAACGTCTGCATTTGTAAGAGTAGAATTTTATTTATTTATGGCTGCTTCGGGAGCAGAAACAACTTTCGCACGGCTTCACGCGCACAAATTTCTTTCGCATTTGTCCGATTTCTTACCAAGTTCCAGTTTTATGCTTTGCTCTTCTTTTTTAGTTAGTTTTTAGATTGTAGCTCGCGGGCGTATTGAAGCAGCCACGACTATTCTTATCCAAAATATTTTAACAAATTTTTACCAAAAACGAAATACGTACAACAATATATCGCAGTAAAATTTACTGTAAGAATGTGTAGATTCAACCAACGAAAAAATTTTCTGTGTAATTTCTTCATGAATCAAAATAATATTTAGAATGTGATTTACTCTTAAGCTAAATTTCAGTTTGTAGTCTATGAAAAATATTACCAAATAGGTTTTCTTAAGGCTGGAATGCCACTTTACTTTTTTAATAACAATTATTATCGCACTTTTTCGTTAATGGACAAAAGTAACCCGTTCGGTTGAATTGAAAAACTGTTTACTTTTTCGTTTTAGATCATGAAATTAATTATTTTAGAAATGGTGTACAGATTTGGCTGATCAAACTTTGAAATGCCATACGTGTCGTATGAGTAACGTTTAAGGGAACTTTGAATTGGTTCACCATTGTAAATGGGTTCATTGTAAACCAAACCATACCATTTCGAAGGTGAAAGTAAGGTTTTTAATATAATATATAGCTGTTGAATTTAAAATCGTCGCTGAAATAAAAATTTCTCATTAAAAAACTAAACAATAGTCAGCTGATGTGGTATTATTAGTGTTTAAAAAGATTCCATTTTGTTCTGTTGTTAATTTCTATCTGAAAAACTTATTTTGTATTTTAAACTTTATCTTGTCTGCGACTCGAACACAAGGAGCTCGGGAATTGAACACTAACGGCCATACGCGTGGCGATGCGTCAAATCACAGTTAAGAACCCAATCGTTTCTTAAGCTTTCAGCACACAAAAAGCCTGTTGGTGCTGATGGTAAAACTGCACTTTGGTCCCAAAATCTATTTCCAAAAGGGTTTAAAAAACTACCAGTTTTACAATTCATTTGCTTTTGAGTGTGCTTTGCTTTGACGAAATCGTAGTTCACATGGAAAGAGAAAGCCCAAAATTCAAAACCCGAAGCTGTGCTATTGCTTTGCTGTGAGAATTTTAAAAGCATAGCAATAGCACATTTGAAATACTTTCGTAGCAGCGCTGTTGAATATTTTAAGAGCATAGCACACTTAGCTGAGAAAGTGCAATAGCAAACATACTCCAGCAATATTTTTTTTGTTGTGTATATAGAACTAAAATATAAAATTAATGCCGCTGCAATTAAAACTAAATATGCATAAACTATCAGATATTAATATATTTAAAAGAAGTCTATATTTAAAATCGGATGCCTGCAGCTCTTACCATTTCAGAGATCTGTACGTGATTTGGACAGATAGACAGACGTGGCTATATCGGCTTGGCTGATTAAGAATATTTAACGCAGATTATTCCGTCTGTCTGTTACATATGAGCATTTCCTGAGTTTCGTACGTTATATTCGAAATTAAAAATTTAAGCAATTTATCAATTGCAACAATTGGAATGCAGATTTCAAGGAACTTTATGACCTCTGCATGGAAATAGGGAATGAAAACATTTTAGTCACGGGAGATTTCAACGCGCGATGTGGGACTCTTCAAGGATTCACGGAAGGTGTTGATACGGCTAGGGGCTTTGCGTGCACAATCAGAAATTCTAGGGACAAGATCGTAAATAATAGGGGCGTAAAGATGATTGAAATGTGTGAGACACTGGACCTGCTAACGCTAAATGGTAGAACAAATGGCGATTCTGAAGGACATCTTACTTTTCTCAGACATCAGTCAAGCTCAGTAATCGGCATGATATTGTTACCGACTTAACAGTGAAGGGCGAAATATTTTCTGACCTCATGCCGGTAGATATCTGTATTGAGTCGAGAAGTGAGCTGTACTTTCATGGAAATAAAAATCATCTTCTACCTAAGCTTAAATGGCGCGAAAGATGGGCAGGTGCTTATGCCTCTAAGCTAAACAGTCTACTCTCCTCTGTGGGTCAAGCTGAACCTGACATCGACCTGATAACCAAAGCATTTCCAAGGCTGCCGCCTGCATGCAAAGGTCACATATTACATCGTTTTCATAGCCCTGGTTTGATGCGGACTGCAAGGCAGCTCGTAAACTTTCGATGGATCTACTTCAGATTGCTAGGATGGAAAACTCACCAGACTCTAGGACCAACTATCAGGAAGCAAATAGCGCCTTTACGAACCTATGCAAAATTAAGCAGCAGCAGTACTATCAGCACATGGAATTTGAAATAGCCAGGGTCAACGGCAGCAAAGAGTTTTGGACACTAGCAAGAAAGCTAAACGGGAGTTTTTCGAAAAATTCCATTTTGACAATTGGCTGTCCTTATTTCATTATCATGAGGTATCCATAGACCTTCAAAGCGTCGGATCATGGGAAAGATCTCACCAATTGCTGTTGGAGAAAGCTGTTAGCAGAGAAAGAGACTCTTTTCTAAGTCAAGCCAGGCAAAGTGTGGTCCGAAACACTTACAAAAACCTAGAGCTGAATCTGGAATCGCTCAACTATTTTCATGACCGTTATAACACTCAAGCAATCTCACTTATATGTCGGGCACGCTGTGAGATGCTTAGTCTCAACTACAGGCCGCACTGGAGCTCTGTTAACACTGATTGTAGCCTCTGTAATTTGCACGCAACTGAAGACGTCATGCATCTGCTTGGGGTATGCCCAATTTTAGCTGAGATAAGAAGCGCCCATCTGGGAAGCCGTTTCCTTTCAGAAGCAGACGTCATAAATTGGCCAAATGGCAAGAACTGGACAACATTATCATCCTTTCTACAACAGGCGCTAAAATATAGAACAGCTATTATAAACGAATATTTGTAAATTTTTATTGTAAATTAAAATATGTATCTTTTCTACCTATTTTTTTTCGTCTTGGTCAATGCTTAAATCGAAAACTATGTTTCTTTGTTTTAAATTTTTGTTTGTTTATATCGTTAACAATGTACAAAAACTCAAATGCTATGGCTGATGGTTTCAAAATCAAGCCAAAAATTTATATTAATAAATATCTATCTATTACTACTACTACAAATTTAAGCTCAACAACTCCAACCAGCTCTCTGACGATACTGAATCCATTATTTTTAGAGTTAAAGACAGTTTTGTAGACCGATGTGTTTCGTACCTTCTAGACATATTTAGTAATCAGGATTCTAAATTTAAGCCATTGCGCGTAAAAATTTCCGTAATATGAACTCTCCACTTGAAATTTTACTAATATTTCTTGTAAAGGATCAAACACAGCTCAATAGGACTCCATAAATTCCCAAAGAGAATCAAAGCATGACAAATCGAATCAATAATGTTCCTTAAATTGGGAGAATTTAGGACATTAAATGGCACTGAGTTTTCAGTTACTAGTCCGATATAAGACCTTTATAATAATAATATATTAATAAATAGAAATACTTTAATGGATGAATTAACCAAATCACTATTTGGGATTAAATATAAATTTGGTCATATATACAAAATGCTTACCGAAATAATAATTTTTTATTTATTTTGACATTAATGCTGTGACTTTTTCCCAAAATAGAAGATTTAGTATCCAAAGATGATAGGGTTTTTTATTTTTTTAAAATTTTAAAAATATGCTTTGAAATGTTAAACAGCACAGCAGTGCTACGAAATTTCAAATATGATATTGCTATGCTTTTGAAATTCTCACAGCAAAGCAACAGCACAGCTTCGGGTTTTGAATTTTGGGCTTTTGCTTTTCATGTGAACTACGATTTCATCAAAGCAGAACACAGCCATTTCAAAAAGTTGCGCTTTCCCAAGTAGGCCAATGACTTTTGAGCCAAACCACGCATGTTCCCATCGTTTTTGGTCAGCCTATAAATATTATCTAAATTGAAGCTTGCTATTCAGTATTTCCCCTAGGACGTGTCAAAGTTTTGACATAAACTTGATACACGCCTGTCACATATATTCAGGGTGCAGCACAAAGTTTAAAGTGCCTTCTCCACTCACATACCCTCGTTCCTTCTCATGTCCTGTGGCAGTGCAGTTCAATGCACCACACGACGCGTCGTCAGTAGGAAATTATTAAGTCACAATAGGCAACAGCTTGATAGACATTTGTGCAGATGGAAATTTATTTGATGCTGCCAGTTGCTTCACCTGCACCTGGTAGGACCCTTGCCGCAGAGCCTCCAGCCAGCCTGAAGCGACAAGGATGCGACAGGAAATTCATCAATGTCTCCCCAAGTGCGGCAACATTTTTTATTAGAGCTTCAAATTGCCTACAAGGTGAAAGGAGACAGATAAACAGAGAGAGAGAGAGAGAGAAAGAGAAAGAGAGGCAGAGAGTAGAGGGGGATTATTTACGGGCCGGAGACAGCGAGCAAACCACGCAAACGGAAGTTAAGCAACTGTGGGTCCTTTTTTTATGCAGCCAAAAGGAAATTATGAATTTTGTGGTGGCTGTTGCTCCCTTTTTTTTATTTTGCTTAAAGTCCCACTGCACTTCGAGTTGAATAATTAAGAAAGTTTCTACTGTAAATCCACAGTTAAAGATGGAAACGTTCGGATTCATGTTTGTCTCTGCCAAAAATCCACTGTCAGTCCCCGGGCCCTTGGCACTTGTCAGTGACACTTGGCGAACGTAGTGAAATTAACAACTTGATCCTTTGTCAAATCAGTCAAGCGCACCAAAATGCGCAAAATCCACAAAAGTGACTGCCAAACCAACAAGCCCCCTCCCCCCCCTACCACCTCTACAAAGCCCACCAGTTGGAGCGGTTTTTGTGTTTCTGTGAGCGCTGGCAACTAAACAATATGCAAATTCCCCACAAACGAGCTTAGCCAGGCGAAAGAAAATTCATATCAAACTGCATTGATTTCATATAAAAAAACTTTTGAAACTTGAATACAACTTTGTACGAGCCACAATTTGATTGACTTGCTCCACAAAAGGTTGTTTTGGTTTTTTTTAATTGATGGAAAATATTGGTCTACTATAGAACTTTCTCAGCTTTAATTAAGGTGGATACTGATCAATGCATAAGTTTAGATAACAACGATATTCCAGTTACTCAGGGAAAGAAATGTTTAATAGCCTTTCCTTATCTTAATTAACAAAGCACTAATATTAATGTTAACATATTCAAATTATGTTAGCAGACAGCAAATACTCATATGACAAAAGTTGTGTTCCTTAAGAAAAAGCCTAAAAGAAGGCAACATATATTTTGCATAAACAGACCACGCATATACACAGAGAAAACGAGAGCGTAAGTCAACTGAAAATTTCCAATATTCAATGAAATATTTATTTGGAGCGATACATCAATGCCTGCCATTGACTTTTGAAAGATTATTTCATGTAAACTTTGCCCGCGATCACGCCTGAGGTGGTCCATCCGTAAACTCCAAATTGGGCATACTTTTTCCAGCATTTCGGCCGGTATCTCAACAATGGCAGCTGTAATGCTGTCTTTCAGCGCAATTGTGGCTGATTTTTCCCTGTACACGAGAGACTTCACGTAGCCCCACAAAAAATAGTCTAGTGGGTAGTCAACTCACATGATCTTGGCGGCCAATGAACTGGTCCAAACTCTCCTCTCAATTGGTCCGTGGTTTCGTGTGCCGTGTGCCACCGTCTTGTTGAAACCACATGTCAACCAAGTCCAATTCTAGCATTTTGGGCAAAAAAAGTCGATATTCATCGCAGGGTACTTTGCTCCATTGACTGCAACTAAAGACACTACACAAATAGATACCGCATCTCATACAAACTTTTTATACTCTGTACCGAAGGTACAATAGAGTAATAGAGTATATTAAGTTTGTGCAAAAGTATGTAACAGGGAGAAGGAATCATTTCCGACCCTATAAAGTATATATATTCTTGATCAACATCAACAGCCGATTCGATATAGCCATGTCCGTCTGTCTGTCTGTCCGTCGGTATGAACGCACAGATCTCAGGGATGGTAAGAGATAGAGGTTTGACATGTATGGGGCATATATTTCTTATACTTGCAGGCAGATCAAGTTTATTTTCAATTTTTGCCACGCCCCCTCCCGCCCCCGCAATTTGGAAAAAACTTCATATCTCCTACAGTTTTGGAGATGGATCGTTCGTTCCTTCTAGAGATACCTTGTAAACAATTATTTATCGATTTGCTGAAGGAATGATAAAGATCGGATGAACCATACTCAACTTATGAGCAAAAAACAGTCAGTTAACACCCACCACCCACCCCACCCATAACCTAAGCATTGCGTCAGCAGAAGCAATCTTAGTGAGAGAGAGAGAGAGAGAGAGACTTAGAGAGCGCACTGCGTTGTGCGTTGTTGACTCGTGACCAAATGCGAGCTGCGATATTAAGGCTGCAGAGTATGTTATAGTCGGGCTTGACCGACTTTCTTTCTTGTTTATTTATGTTTTTGGGATCTAATATCTAATATAGAAAAATCGTTTTTTCTTTCACATGCCTCATCCGTAATATCTATAAATCTTTGCTTTCAGCCAACACCCATTTATTAAAACTCGTAAAGTCAGCGAGAAGCAAAAATTGGGATCCAATGTCAGCTCCCAAGAAAATCGTTTTTTGTTTCACATGCGTCATCTATAATATCTATAAATCTTTGCTGTAACGTTGCCATTTTCATTATTTGTAGGGTGCATTGACAGCTCTTGAAATGCCACTGGCCAAATTCAACAATTCTGTTTGTTGACGTACCCATTGAGCCAAAAATTAGCTTCATCGCTGAAGACAATTTTTCGATAAAAAAAACACATTTCTCACAGGAATTTTGATAAAAAGAATTTAATGATTTGCAAGCGCTGTTCGTTTATTAGTCTATTCAAGGTGAAATGGCAAACTTTACTGATCATTTTTGGCGTTGCCACATCACATTGGGCCCAATTGCCGATTTTATCGGCATAAAGTCTAATATTGATGCTGCAGATGGTATATATGATAATTATAGAATGCATCATATATGGAAAATATTTTGGATGATTTTCGACACGCCAACCCAGTACTGCCTATATAAGAATGCATTGAGCATACGTACCGTAATTTTGATTTCCCCTACAAATAGCTCTATAAAAATTTTAAATTTAAAAGAAATATTACCATTATACGGTTATACAATAGTTAAAATAAAAGACGACATTCATTTAATATAAATGAGCCGCAAACATATTTATTTAGGCTTGAAGCTACAGGTTTTTCAAAAGAGCATGAAAAATTGAAACTAAATACTAAAAACGGTTCTTAACAAAAAATAATAGTTCAAAAGAGTAGAAACTTGCAGCATCACATTCAGAATCAGATTCGGAATCACAGTTTAGTGAATCATTACTATTATAAGGTGCGATAAGAGGTGTTTCTAAAAGCGAAATGAACCCCTTTTGGCAACAATAATTTTTTTAATTGAACTGTCCCTTTTTTTTTAATGCAATACTCGAAAGAAGTGGATCTGAGGAGTCAATTGCTGGATCTCCTATCCTGTTTACAACACAACACAACCTACCGGAACAACCGATGATGTTATTATTTGAGATCCATGAACCAGTATTTTATGCAATGTTGGGGACATTGGGTACCACGGATACTTGGTCATAAATGCAGTAAACGTTTTTTCGCAGAGGTTTTGGAACTAAAAAGCATTTATTGAAAATTCACAAGAAATTGCGATTAATATAGTCCGGAGGCTTTCAAGTAAATCCTTATCCAATTCCAAAATTAATGATGATAATGTTATATCTGAAAACGCTTTCCTTGCCGTACTTCCATTTTGTTTTGGTTTATCCACATGTTAGCTCATTTCTTGATACATTCTCTTTTGCATACATTTTTCATTTGTATTTTCTCCATTTTATCCCTTATGTGCCTTTTTTTGAATTATATTATGTAAGCGTTCTTGAGTAACAATTCAAATATCCGTATCCAGGATGTAAGCATTGAAGTGAACATTGTTTTCTTTAGAACATATGCTGTATCACATTAATTTGTTTTTTTTTGGCGGAAACCGCTGCTGCATGCATAAGAAGAGTGGTGCGGAAGCCAACTCTCTTTTCAAACACTGTCCTGCCTCATTCTATGAAAGCTTAAGACGACCCATTTCTTTAACGCTGTGTTTCAAATCCAACGATAGCCAATTAGCATGTCTATTCTTAACTGTTCGGATATTACGGCTACATTTTTTTAGGTTCACCTTAACATATTTTTCTATGCAACTTACTTTTAAGTGTATTTCATTCTTTTTCTCATTACTCAACTTGTAGTCACTTAGTTGTTCAAAAACCATCTCGATTGTTGTTAATCCATATGTCGAGCAACGTTTCATGAGAGAACTCAAGCTTACCTACAAGTTGAGAATACCGCAAGGGCCGCAAATGGCCGCAAAAAGCATTATTAAAATAATGTAATATACATTTATAAGTTTATTTTAACACACATTATATTTGATTCCAATGTATTCCAAATTAGTTCTACTCTATAGAGGCCGAGCACTTTGGTTAAGTTTTTTCTGTATATGGACAACACAAAACAACACACTTTAATGACATATATCTAACATTATCAAAAAATGTTTCCATTTATACATACACTGGCCTTCAATATCCATTATTTGCAGTAACTTATTGTGCAAATTTATATGATCTGCAAGTCCACAAATTTACCAAATAGTTGACGCCAATTTTATTGCAACAATTCCTTCACTTAACAGCTGACTTCGATTATCGATAACAATTTCAGGATTGCCAAACAATCGAAAATATTATTCGATTCTTTGTATATAGACCAGCGATGCCCAGCCGTATGCTTCTTTGGGTAGGTTTTGTTTTTGTAATTGCACCGAACATAGGAAATCAATGATCGTATACATGTAGGGCGTGACGTATACAAAACGGCACACATACAAGTGATTTCGTGTGTATGCATCGCGTAGAACAAAACCCGGTTTTGTTCTCTTCTTTGATTGGTGTTTGCGCTCGCAAGCAAACTGACCAACAACAATTTCATTATTGGTATTGGTGCTTTTCTTTGTAAGTATTGGTGAGTGCTCTGTCGTATGCAGCAACTTTTGGGCATGCCTGATATAGACTATGAAGTTTAAAGGTGTATTATTAAAAATGAGTTTTGTTTCCGTGAAATTTTCGATTTTATGCCAAAAAAACACTGTGCAACACTAAAAAGTTAATAGAGTTGGCACCAAAAAATTCTGATAGGGTATGATGGTAGTACAAAAACCTTCACTGGGTTTGGTCTGGTTAGCTGCCGTTTTCATTTTATTGCACTTTGAAGTTTTCAGCTTCTGATTGGGATTCGCAACTCCATATCTCGTAAACTATTCGGAATTTCGCTTTGACATCTTAGAGGAAGTCGTTGCTCTTGGCTTGGCTTACAAAACATTCTTAAGTAGCAAGTCAAGAAAGTCACATTTTTATACTCAAAATTACAAAAATGTCTTAAAATCATATTTTCCCCTCATTTTGTACTATTTTTATACTCTGTACCGAAGTTACATGGAGTTTATTAATTTTGTGCAAAAGTATGTAACAGGGAGAAGGAATCGTTTCCGACCCTATAAAGTATATATATTCTTGATCAGCATCAACAGCCGAGTCGATATAGCCATGTCCGTCTGTCCGTCTGTCTGTCCGTATGAACGAAGAGATCTCAGAGATGGTTAGAGATAGAGGTTTGACATGTATGGGACATATATTTCTTATACTTGCAGGCAGATCAAGTTTATTTTCAATTTTTGCCACGCCCCCTCCCGCCCCCGCAATTTGGAAAAAACGTCATATCTCCTACAGTTTTGAAGATAGATCGTTCGTACCTTCTAGAGATACCTTGTAAACAAAATGATTTATCGATATTATTTGCTGAAGGAATGATAAAGATCGGATGAACGATACTCAAGTTATGAGCAAAAAACGGCCAGTAAACACCAACCACCCACCCACCCATCACCACAGCATTCTATTGAACGGCAATCTTAGTGAGAGAGAGAGAGAGAGAGAGAGAGAGTGAAACTTAGAGATGAGCGCGTATAACTCGTGAGCAAATACGAGCAGCGACGTTAAGGGTACAGAGTATGTTATAGTCGGGCTTGACCGACTTTCTTTCTTGTTTTACTTTGCCTTGAAAGCTGTAACGAATTTGAATAAGCAATGCAGGACCAAAACGTATCTAATATTATACTTAAATAAACAAACAGTTGGAATAATACTAACTTCATTCGATTGGTCCTTCATATAGTTACGGGCCCTTAAGTTTGTAGAATTGCAATCAAAACTCGAAAAATTGACATTTTTGGTAGCAATTGGCTGACACAGTCAAAAATTTCGATTGTTTTGTATTAAATCAAGAAAATAGTAAGAAAACATAACTTGAAAACTGTAAATAAATAAATATGTAATATTTTTACTTTTTTACCGAAAATTTTCGTTTTTTCGAGTTTTTATGACAGTTGTACGGGCTTGTGGGCTTATAACTATATGGAAGAGTAATCAAATGAATTTGGTTCGTTCTAACGGTGTGTTTATTTTGGTCTAACCTACAACTTTCTGCTGAATTACTTGGCCAAATTGAAACGGGTTTCAAGATGAAGTTGAAAAATTATAGAAAAGTGGTCAAAACTTGGCTTCTTTGGGCAACTTTTGAAATTTCGAGTATGAAGATGTAATTTTTTTGATTTGCTTTAAAGAAATGCTTTGTAGGCCAAGCCAAGAGCAACAACTTTCTTAAAGACTTAAAAGCAAAATTAACAATAATTCACGAGATATGGAATCGTTAGTCCCACTCTGAAGCTGAAAAGTCCAAAGAGCAATAACAAGAAAACGGCAGGTAATCAGACCAAACCAAGCGAAGGTTTTTGTACTACCATCATACCTTTTCACAATTTTTTGGTCTCAACGCTATCAACTTTTTTGAGTTCAAAAATGTGTCACAGTGATGTGCACATGTGACGAAACACGTTTGAGGTGTCAAAAAATGTACACTGAAATAGCATAAAAATCCACCTTTCACTTGCAGGCAGAAAAAACTGGAAAAAACTTCATATCTCCCACATATTTAATAATTAGCATTATTTACCGATCTGCAGAAGGAATGGTAAAGATACAGATAAAGGTACAGAGTATATTCCAGTCGGACTTGATCGACTGTATGCGTCGAGATTAGAGCGAAGTTGGATTCCGAATATGAATAGTCCTTTTCATCTATTACGACCGGTAGATATTGGTTAACCGAGTTATCGGAACATCTAATAATCGGGCTTTAACTTTCCACAGCCGTCACCTTAGGCAGCGCAGAACTTTGTCTGGCCTAAAACATACGAATTTTTATTATTTATATTTAATTTTAAATTTTTTTAACTTAATTAAATTCGAAAAAAATGTTCTGAATTCTGCACAAGTAAAATTTTAAAAATGTTAAACAATAAATGGTTAGCCAGTTAGCTTTCAGGTTAAATGCAAGTAGAAAACTCGTAACGTTTTTTCGGATCGAGTTCGATAATGTGACGTCCCCAGTGCTGCTGAGCTACTGTGCCCAGCCAAGTACCTCCCGTGCCGCATTTTTCATTGTCCTTCAATCCGGTCAGTCGATCCTTTCTACAACATCGAACAACTACAGGAATGGTTACAGGTCCCAGTCTGAGAAGTCTACCAGTGGATTTCGCCCGCAGGCAATCTAAATTGTTGGCATAGCAGAGATAAAACCAATTGCCACCGCTCAGACGTTTATCGCACACAGGACCCAAAGTGAAGAAATGGTGTAGAACCAAGTCTCGCTGATGCAGTGGAAAGCCATAGATCATGATCCAACGACTGCTGCAGGTACAAGCATTCCGAGTGCAGCGTTTCATTAACCGGGAGCCAAGGGCCAGCTGTGACTGGCGATGGTGCGTGGCATGAGCATAGAAATTATCAAAAAGTCCAATTTTGGGTATACCAATATTCTTCTCAATTTGCTGCAGCACCTTTGGTATGGCTCCGGTATGGCTTATGGGCAAAGTTCTGTTTAAACGATCCACACGAAGTGCACCCAGATTTACATCCCCGGACCAGTTAAAACAGCTCTGCTGGGCTATGGAATCCACACTCTCCTCACCCAAATCCATTTTCCTGTGTAAATATATATCAAGTTCCAAGTTTTGAAAGTCTTCTGCCTTGCCTGCTACCTATGGATACTGAATGTTAGGTATATGTATATATATTTTTCTTTATTCTCTTCTCTATACATACATAACATTAAATGAATTAAATAACTATGCACTTAGAGACTAAGTAAGTTAAATGGTTGAAAAAGAAAAACTAAAAATCAAACAAAAATACAAAAATTACATCCAAATTTGGAGCGTACTTGGACTAGCGTGTGTGTCATGATGATCGTGATGCGTTTTGCGTTGTTTCAATTTATTCCATAAATTTAAGTTACCTTTTTTTATTTTGTTATGTTCTACATTTTTCCTAAAGAGTTAGCCGAAAGGTTAAATGTTTGCTATTCGTTTAGTATGTCAAGAGTCCTTTGTTTTCTTTCGACTAAAGTTTGATGATTATATGCACTTGTGTTTCTATAAGTTACCTGTTTCCATCCGAAAGATTTGATGTGTTTTTGCGTGATTAAGTGTGGTGATTGGAACGAAAGGTGTAAGAGTTCATTTTTTTTCCAAAATGCAACATTGGTTTCGACAAGAAGGGAAAGAAATTTGATTAGATTATAAGTTGCAAAACATTTAATGTTTTTAAAATGAAGAAAGTTCAATTCGATTGTAGAAAACATGTGCTTGAAGTGAGAACATTACAAATGAGAAAACCCTTTCTTACACTGTATTTGGTTCCATTTTTTTGTATACTTTTGCCTCTGTGTATACTTTTTGCCTAAGACTACAAGAATCCAATACCTGGAACAGGGGTAATTCGGGACACTCTACCATTGTAATGTACAATTACTGTTCTATGGGTTTCAAGTCGGCTTAAAATGAATAAGCATTTCGTTTTGGAACTTTAAAACTAACGTCCTGTTATGAATTTTTGAATGTTATCGATCTTTCAAACTAAGTGACAACCCTATTTGCGTACGTGGCAGAGCTGTTCGGGATAATGGAAGCACATAGAGAAACCGTTGCTTGAGAGCGCGCTCTCTCTGACTCAGTTCGAGTTTGCTTTCCTCTGCTGGCTTCCCGGCAGCATTCTTTTTCTACAAAACGCTGACGAGAGCAGACGCATAAAAGAGTGGAGGATCATTCGACACATTCTGTGACGACATCATGGCTCTCGTATCTCGGTTAACATTGCCAATGGAGGACGACAGTCTTATTAAGCAGCTTCAGCGTAATATGGTTAAAGAAGTACGAGAAGCACTCATGTATGTCGGCGTTAGACCAGTACCTCATTTGCGCCAGCTGGTTCAGAGAAGAGAACACTTTCTAACAGAACACGTCGACAAGGTTTCAGCGAAAGATTATGGAGGTCAGCCTTCATACAGGCACAAGATTGCAGAGATAAAGGAGCAATCTGATATATCTGAATCTGAAGATATAGATCCTGAAGTTAATGCAGTTCAACGCGGCCCTAAAACGTTTAAGTGCTGGAACTGCGATAAAGAAGGGCATCCTTGGGACATGTGCCTTAAAAACACACGCATTTTCTGTTATGGATGCGGGGCAAGAGTCATTTACAAGCCACACCATGCTCGAAGAACAAGAGAGTATACCAAAAACGACGTTCGACAATTTATACGACGTCCATATCCCAAGCCGACACGATTGGGACAACCTTCCCCATAGCAGAGCTAACGCCATTAACATCTACACTGATGGTTCTAAGCTCGACGAAAAAGTAGGAGGGGGCGTTTTTGAACTTATCGTTCCGCCTTCCTGATCACTGTAGTGTGCACCAAGCAGAGATGGTAGCCATCCAGGAAGTGTGCTAAGACTCACGGTCAAAGAAGGAAACGTATTTATATACTCAGATAGTCAAGCCGCCCCCAAAGCACTTGACTCACATACCAACAATGCTAAAAAAACACTTACGAAATGTCGCTTATCTCTGAATGAGATCGCACTACATTTCAGTCTAAACCTAATATGGGTGCCTGGACATTGCAACATAGAAGGAAATGCGTCTGGGGACAAACTGGCTAGAATAGGTACCACCATCGAGCTGCTTTCAAAGAAGAGCACGATAGGGATGCCTATGGCGACATATAAGCTTCACAAAAAACCCTTCGTTTTGCTACGTATCGGTGGAAAAACCTTTCCTCCTATGCAGTAGCCAGTCTTACGTGGCCAACATTCGACGTACGAAACGTACTAACGTACTTATACACTTTTACGTCACAGAAGGGACCACATATCATTTCTGGTGGCATACCCTCGCGGGTCACTGTCTTCTGCAGAAGTTGCGAACGCGAAAAAGAGGAGGAATCGGTACAACACCTTCTTTGCCATTGCCCCGTCTTGAGTAGAAGGAGAAGCAGGACACTTGGTCAACCTCTGCTACTCAACCTCTCGGAGACATCCGGGTTAGAGATCCCAGCTCTACTCAAATTCATTCTGTCCACACAATGGTTCATTAACGAGGACCCCCCTCAATATTAAAAAAATAGAGGAAAGCCAACTTCGGCTCGACCGAAGTTTATATACCCTTGTAGCTTGATGGCGCCACTACTTTGAGCATTTGCTTCCCAGTTTGTTATATGGCAGCTATACGATGTGTTCATCCGATTTTGACCGAAGTCCCCAAAATTGTGTGAAAACTGATAATATTCACAACTGGAAGGTATAAAGACGCTACCATTGATAACAAAAGAGTTTTTCTCACTAGAACTAATTTTTCGGCCGATAGTTCCTATGGCAGCTATATGCTTTAGTCATCCGATTATGATCACATTTGGTAGAATTGTGCAGTAGCATATAATATTGATTGGTGACAAGTTTGGAAGTGATAGCATTGAAAACAAAAAAGTTTTTCCCACTTAGACTTTTTTTCAGACATATCTTTTGTATGACAGCTATACTATATAGTTGTCCGAATTTCATCAAACTTAGTGGAATTATGAAAAATCATAGCAAACTGATAAATACGAGGTTTGGGGGCGTTTGCATTGAAAACAAAAAAAATTTTCTCACTAAAACTACTTTTTCGACCGATGGTTCCTATGGCAGCTATATGATATAGTCATCCGATCCGGCCGATTCCGACAAATGTGCAGCGTATTTGTACCAAAAAACTTCGTGCAAAGTTTGGTTAAGATAGCTTTAAAACTGACGGAGGAGATAGCATAGAAACAGACGGACGGACAGACGGACATGGCTATATCAACTCATCGCGTCATGCTGATCAAGAATATATATACTTTATGTGGTCGGAAATGCTGCCTACAAACATCTGGACAATTTTAAGATACCCTCTAGAAGGGTATAAAAACAATAATCAGCCTAGTATTATACCATTCCAGCTCTCCCGGTGTGACCTTGGCGCAAATGCCCGTATCTATAATCAACCTACATGAAATAACCAATTGCACAAAAACCACCTACTTGCAAAATCTAGATGGATTTCGATTTGAGCAAAATCATGAACATGAGAAAACGGCCCTAAATCGGTTAAACTCGGGTGTGTCCCAGAAATCTCTAGAGGTTTTCGCATTAATGTAAGCATTTCATATTAAAGCTGTTTGGCTTTATATGTAAAGGGGCACAAATATGCCGGGCTACTAGATTAGATGACGAAAGTTGAGAGATTTGAAACCACCTGCTCAAAGCCAAGGAGATTTAATGCGTACGGTTTCCCTTCCATATGATCTAGTAGCCGGTCTTATTATTTTCACTTCACAAATAAAGTAGTCCAAGTTAAGTTAAAATCTCTACAGATTTCCAGGACACCCCTGTATAACGACTTTTCCCCGAAAAATTCCGACTAAAGCAAGTCGCTTCTCAACCCAGTCCTGCAATACGGCGCAGAAGTATGGACATTAACAGCAGAGAAAGAAAAGTATAACGCAGAATTTGTGGAACATAGTCCGTAAGCATAACTCGTCAACCCTTTTTTCAGTTCGCTCTGCTCACGTCACTGACCAAAAAACCAAAAGCAAATCGGACTCGGGCTTCCCGCAACCGAATGTGTTCTGTTATCGCGCTCACTGTTAAGTGGCTGTGGTTGAACCCACAGCACTGATCGGGCTGCCTGCAACCGAATAACAGGCCCAGGTCAGTCAATCGGTCATAAGCTGCGTGTTTTTCGAAGACCGAAAATGCAAAATGTTATTTTGAAAAGGTTGCGTGTGCTAGAACTAAGCGTAAGCAGAGAGAGAGAGTTAGAGTGAGAGAGAACGAGAGAGCGGGGCACGAACATACTCGCCATTTCATACCGAATGCTTGCCGAAGTCATGCATCACTGTGTGTTAGAGCAGTGCCGGCCAAATGGAGAGGACCAAAAAGTGTGCTTGTGTTGGTGAGCAAGAGAGCTGTCTCCAGTCTACAGCAGTTTTACTTGCAATTTAGTGTTCACGGATTCACTCCATCATGAGTTCGTCTCGCGTTTGTGTAAAAACACGACTGACTTCGGTTTTGTTACTAGTTGACAATTTGTCAGCAGGGAACCTAAGCGCAAGCAGAGAGAGAGAGAGAGAGAGTCAGAGTGAGAGAAACGGGAGAGCGCATATAGTTTATCGCAGATTTCCACAGCGATAGCCCCTGAGGCATGAACATACTCGCCATTTCATACCGAATGCTTGCCGAAGTCATGCATCACTGTGTGTTAGAGAGAGCACAGTCACATTTTCGCGCTCTCTGCTTGGGGAACCCTGGTTTAACGCATACATTCATATTGTTAGCCGAGCATTACACACCAATGCATACATACGAAGAAGACTTATTGAATGCGTGAAATTTGCCGAACGGTCCCAAAAAGACCAAAGAGGAAAAAAATCAAAAAAATGTGTGTTCTCTCCTCTCACAACCAAATAGAAGCTGAGAGCGTAGTTAAAGCTTGTTTCGGTACCTCTTTTCATTGTGGTCGACAGCATGAAAGCTGTCGTTTTCTGACAAAATCAAATGGGGGACCGATTTTTGCGACCTCTACCTGCAAGTTGCAAGTTGGCGATGAATTTCGCATCCAAATGAGTTAAGAACTGTATGACCTCTATAAGGACACCAACCCAGTCAAGCATTTTATGAAATTTCTGATCGCACTCGAGTCTTTTGCGTCTGTCTGATTAAAATAGTCATAAATGCGCTCGTTTTCTGATCATAAATGATACTTTTATCGGGAGAAAGTGGTACCCTAGGTGCGACTCTTTATGAAGAGTCGTTTTTAACCCGTTTTTCTGATCAGTTTCGACTCATTTTCGAGTCATTTGCGAATCTTTTTCGAGTCGTTTTTTAATGAATCACATTTTGAGCAAATGCACAAGTCATTTTGGAGTCTTCCTTAAATAGCACATGAAACTAATCTCTTGTTAATCACCAGCTCGTAAAAAGCTCACCAAGGTGAGTGAATCACTTAATGATCTGGGCCAAATGCAATGCTAGGTGGGCAATCGGGTCAAGCGCATCAAACAACAACGGCTGCGCTGGATAGAACATGTAACCCGTATGGATGAACAAGCTCCAGTAAAACAGCTACTCGATCGGAAGGCAAAAGACTTTTGGGAAAAAAGGCAGGAAGACATTGCCAAGCTTGGTGTTTTGAAACCGTCAAGCGGTTGTGATACAAATATTGGGCCAAAGAAGAATTAAGTGCAAAACTAGCAAGGCACGACTATGATCGGCTAAGCTACATGTGTCAAAAGTTGTACAAAGACAACCTGACCTACCCCTCTACCCCATCCATTGTATGCATCAGACCTGACAAATGTGCTACTATAATCTTTCCCCAGGGGGGGTGGCACGGGTCTAACTTAAAAAACGATTTCTCCTGCGAGTAATACGAAAATTGTCTGCCAAGAACCAATGCTGCGTTTTCTCTTTAAAATAACAACCAAGAATGGGTAAATATTTTTCAAAAAATAAAAAAAACCAATTCATGTACAGTTTTTCACGTGTGTTTTTGTATTTATAATAATGCATACAGTTTGCTATATCCAATCGTATCTTGTGTCTGAATGTGTGAGTAAACATAATGAGAAATATTGCATATATGTTTATATATATATATATTTAAATGTACATGAGTGTGTGTGTATGTGTGTGTGTGTTTTTGTGTGTGTCTGTTTAATTGTAAAGCTTCTACAAGGAGCTTACTTAATTTGCTGCAATACGATTAAGAGAAATTCAATCTGTTTTCCAATTCTAATTAACTTACTTGGCTAAAACTAAATGGTACACAATTCTTCATTATCGATTTTCTTCATTCTTCTTTCGACGACTTAACTAAAATTGCTAAAATTAAGCAAACATTGTAATAGTTAATAGTTAGGAAACGCAATTCATACATAATTACAAAATTATATGTAAAATTATGTACATTTATATTTCAAGTTCGTTTCGAGTTGGGTGCCTAATGTGCGTGTGTTTGTGTGTGTGTGTGTGTGTGTGTGTAATAAATATTATGCTTATGAAATGTTTATAGATAGATTTTGTGTGTTATGATGAAAGACTGATATTTCGAATATGGGGGAATCTTGCAGTTTCTTTCTCCTCTTTCTTCTTCTTTTTTTTTGGTAAGTCGTCGTGCGACTTTGTTTTGGTTTTTTGTTTTTTTTTTTTAAGGTGCGCGCATGTTGGACATTATTCGCATTAGAATGTTTATGTTTATGTTAATGGGTTTCCCGTTTTAATTTCATGTTTTAGGTGCTTTGACTTCAAATTCCTATCCATTTGTTTTGCTTATTTTGTTGTTGTTACGTTTAAAAGGAGGTACTTAATTTGTTAACACTTCTCTCTGCATGCACACAATGTCTTTCAGGCATGTTCTCAATTCTACTTCGTTTTTAAAAAGTATAGCTTGAAAAGTACTCGTACAGTTGCTAAATGTACATAAAGTGAACTTTTCTTAATTCTAATTAGTGAAATTTGATTTTCATTTTTAAGTCGTTAATTGATTTAAAGTAAATTGGGCATTGCCTAGCCAAACCGAAAAGTGAAACCTAAAAGTAAGCCTCTTTCATATTCGATTGTTAAATTATCGATAGTTTCGCTTGAAATTGTGGATGCGCTCTTGTGCATGTAGGGCCAATCTCGTTGGAAATTGAAAAAAAACAAAATCGAAACCGAAGCGGAATTGCGTTCGATTTACTTTTCAAAATGTAGTGGAATTGAGAACATGCCGGTTTGTCTTTCGCTATCATTCCCATTTACCACTTACAAAGCCAGATTATTCCGTCGCCCGTTGACTTTATTCACTAGATTGCAGATTTTTAAGGCTGGTCCCAGTTTGAGGCCCATGTACTTCATCATCATTTCAGAGTTGAGTAACAATAAAGCTTTGCCATCGATTTCCTGTTTGTAGAAACAAAAATACAAATCAATTAGTTTATCTTAAATGTTAAAAAATATTATTTAAGCTGAACCAAATTCCTGTGATATGAGCGACTCTTTGAATGACATTTCAGCTTTAAACTCATGTTTAAATTTCAAGCACTGTGCCAAAAGTAAAATCGAAAGCAAGGATGTTTTGGGTTCGGGTTTTAAGGGGGTATTGAACCGCACCATAAACTTACCTCTTCAAATTACACTAGTTTACAAAAATAAAAAAAGAGGAAAGCTAACTTCGTCTCGACCGCAGTTTATAGCATTTGCTTCCTAGTTTGTTATATGGCTGCTATACGGTATATTTATCCGATTTTGACCGAACTCCCCAAAATTGTGTGGAAACTGATAATATTCACAATTGGAAGGTATAAAGACGCTACCATTGAAAACAAAAAAGTTTTTCTCACAAGAACTACTTTTTCGACCGATAGTTCCTATGGCAGCTATATGCTATAGTCATCCGATTTGGATCAACCTTGGTAGAATTGTGTAGTAGCATATAATATTGATTATTGACAGGTTTGGGAGCGATAGCATTGAAAACAAAAAAGTTTTTCCTACTAAGACTTTTTCTTAGACATATCTTTTGTATGGCAGCTATACTATATAGTTGTCCGATTTTCATAAAACTTGGTGGAATTACGTAAAAGCATAGAAAACACAGAAATACGAAGATTGGGGACGTTTGCGTTGAAGACAAAAAAGTTTTTCTCACTAAAAAAGTTTTTCTCACTAAAACTACTTTTTCGACCGATGGTTCCTATGGCAGCTATATGATATAGTCATCCGATCCGGCCGCTTCCGACAAATGTGCAGCGTATTTGTATCAAAAGGCTTTGTGTAAAGTTTGGTTAAGATAGCTTTAAAACTGACAACAGGATTTGCATAGTGCATAGAAACTTCAGCACGGACGAAGTTAGCTTGGCCTTCTCAGTTATTTTAATAATTTTTTTCATTTTTTCGGAAGGTACACGTACATTTTAAGCCATATCTCAATTCAACAACGTTAAGTGAAGTCAAGTAAAATATGAATCGAAAGGTAATTGCTCTCCCATAATCGCGTAAAACATGTTTTTCAAATTGGTTAAGTAATTTGAATACACAACGACCAAAAATAGTTGAACAAATTGAATTTTTTGTTCGAAAACGCCAGAAATTTAAATTCCAAACGGCGTTTGTCGAAAAAAAATTGTTTTTTTTTTTCCTATTTAAGAATCTCACTTCTACTATGAAAATTTATATATAAATACCGTAGCTGGATCAAATTTGATGTGTATTTGATGTGTTTACAAAAATATTTTTCAGGCCTGTTCCGGTTTCCACTTTCACCCAATTTGCTTGAATTCGATTTGGTTACCTGTTCCGGTTTTCACAATTCGATAGATTTACTCGATTTGAATTCACATTGCTCGGAGCCGATGAATTCAGAAGTTAATGCTGTGTTACGCTTGTAACATGTTCATAAGATACCATACATTGTACCGGTACAGTTTTGGTTCTGAGTGCAACAACTCGACTGGCAGTTATTTTAAGGGGACTTTTACGCAATTTGGTTAAATCGTAAGCTTTTGAAAAAAAAGTTTGGCTAAGGAAAACTTTTTTATTGTGAATATTGCATCCTATATCCTTAGACCCTCACTATAATGTCATAACAACATTTGAACAGAAAATTACCTGTGTTATCAATTTCTGTTCAAGTGAAACTTAACGAGGAAAGCAGCATCAACACATAGGGGCCGCGCACACATGTAGCTAAAAGATGAACTGACTGCAGAACCGAAAGCTTTGCTGACAACAGAATTTGATTCAGCACACCTATAATTTTGGATGGTGCGCACACATGTTGCTGACCTGAGCTTTTAGCTTATTCGTTTTATTCTTGCTAGCAACATGGTGTCGCCTCGATTGGGGAATTAAAAGTACAGAGAAAATTTAAGCAAGGGAAAAAAGAATATGGGTTCACGAGATTGCTACTGTTAGAGAGACATTGGGTGAATTTCATAATTTATATGGTCAATTACGAACGTATCTAAAAAACTTTTATGAATACGCCAGAATGGATATGGACACTTATATTTACAATACGCGACAATATTTTAAATAAAATGGGAGATCGCATTCAGATGTACAAAAAAATGTATGTGAGCTTCTTAATTTAGCAAGTAATTTTGTGATAAAAGAGCATATAACATACTTGTAGCATTGACATTTTTTGACAATTCTATTGAAATAGTTTTAGTTTTTAATGCAATTTCACTTAATAATGTTTCGTAGTCCATGTTGTGGTGCTGTGTAACTGCCGCCGTTACTAAATACATCAGTGAGCTGATATAAACAAGCATGCTTGTTCATTCAAACAAAGCTGAACTTACGGCTGAATTCAAATGCTCAATTAAGCGCATAGTGTGCGCACTTTCGTGCATGTAGTGTGTTTGTTTTTTGAAAGCTTAAAGCTCGGCCTAAAGATCTGCCGTCAGTAGTTCATCTTTCAGTTGCATGTGTGCGCGGACCCATATACTTTAGCTACACGATTTGTATGAAAAGCAAAAATTCACATAGTATTTTCACAAAACAGTTTAATAGGCTAATCACACTGAACACACCTAATATTTCATATCATGAGTCCATAAACATTTGCGTGGCAAAGTTGTCATCTTTGTAGCTTGGTCCTATGAGAAAACGACCTACTTAATATTTTGACAAAAACAATAAGTTTAAAACGGCGTAGCAAATAGTTTTTAAGCATTTTAACTAATGTGGGATGTAAGATGTGATAATGTCTATAATGGCATCAATCATTATCAATTTTCATGAGCCTTAAACTTTTACAAAATAAAGAAGATGTACTTAAAAGTGGTCAGACAACTCGACAAAGTCTCCACAATTGTACACTAAAAAGTAAAATCAATTAATATGCACTTTGATTCAACTAGAATCATATTTAATCACCTAATTTTCTTTGCGCCATTTATATGAACTATTCGGGGAATTCGAACTTGAGAACTACAAGTGGTCTGATGTTCTTAGGCAGATGTTAGATTCAATTCAATACAAGTAGTATCTTATAAATCTTTTGTTGTCAATATTAGAGCTCTTAAACTCGGTCATTGTTAATGTTATATGTTTTTAAGCTGATCTGCAAAGTTTGGTGTATTAAAACTTCAGCACGACGAAGTTAGCTTTGCTTTTCTTTTATCCCATAGATCCCATAAGCGCGCCTTCGTCGTCAACTTACATGTTTCCTGAACAGATCTCCATGCACGGCCAGGGAATTGTCATTGCTTTCGATATATTGGATGACCTCTTCAATGGACCAATCAATCGGCTGCGAACGCAAATGAACCGACACTGCCGCAGTGGGTGTGCTGATGACATGATGAGTTGGTGATGGCGTTATGGCCGTTCCACCCGCATAGCTGGTTGAGGCAGCGGCTGTGGCGGGAGCTGTAGCTGCCTTGGCTGCCGCCTGGTTGGCGCTAAATGGCGTCGACACTGAAGTGGGTAAAGAGGCGCTGGATGAGAGGGTGGTGGGGGATTTGTAGTAGCTATTTGGTGGCTTAGCAGTGATCTGCTCTGGATGAACTTCGGCCACCAAGGGAGCCAGATATTTGCCAATGGTGCTGGCATTGGCTGTGCCTCCTGCCGCCAAGCTGTTGCTGCAGCTGCCGCTGCCGCTGCTGGAGGAGCTGGTTGATGATGTGGAGCTGGAGGAGGACGAGTTGCTGTTGTTGAGACAAGTGGTCTCTTGACTGCCATTGTTGTTGTTGTTGTTGGTGGTGTTGTTGTGATGCTGGAAGCGCACTTTGCGCAGGGCCTGCGTCGTTGTGGTGTTACTGGCGGTTGCAGCCACTCCATTCGGCTCCTGCTTGATGCTGATTTTGGGACTAGACTCGCGACCACTTGAGTTGTTATTGTTGTTGTTATTGTTATTATTGTGACTCAACGCCTCCTGGCCATTGGCCTTATGCTTGATCTCCGCCTCCTGCTTAATTATCAGTTGCTTGGGCTGATCGGGGGGTGTTTGCGTGGGCGTGGCTGAATTAGTTTGACGACTCCGTTTGTCGGAGAGCACCGGCGAGGAGGGTGGCGTGGCCTGGTTGAGCTGACGCTTGCGACTCTGGGCACACTTTTTGCACTCCTCCGTCTCGGGGACCAGCGAGATGAGATTCGCACATGCCCGGCATGTGGTGCACAAGGTCTCAATGAACTGGGCCAAAGTCTCGTCATCCTTCATGCGCAATGGCGAGGGGATTTTCACCTAGAAGACAAGGGCAGGGGAGGAGAAGATTGTGTGAGGATTATAGTGGATCTTGAGGCTACGAATACCTACGGTGAAATTCTTTCCTGCCGCCGTCACAATATGTACATCCCCTTCCAGGGCAAACAGCAGCTTGGACAACTGCTGTGTGTCTGTGCTGGCCGCCAGCACCTCCTGCAGGCACAGCTTGGCCAGCGTCTGATGCGTGGGCCCCGTCACCATCGAGGGCAACTTGCAGCTGTTGATGAAGGGTCCACCCTTGCAGTTGGGATGAAAGTGTGCGGTAACCGGCGTGGCGGGTATCATGGCATCTGATTCGGGCACCATTGTGTATCTGGGCCGCGAGCAACGCTGCTTGCTGGAGCCCGCATCCATGCGCGACTTGTGACCAGGCGGCTGCATGGGATGGCAACTGCGTGCACACCAGCCAGCCGGAAATATGTCCCTCGACCGGTAATTGCACCAATAATCGAATGCTCCACGCCAACCGTCGAAAGTCACATGGATCTGATCATCCTTAATGGCGTCCACTGTGGCACAGCATATCAGCTGAGGATTCTTCTTGTCCACCGCCTCCAGCTTTTGACCCACCTTGAACAGATTCTCGACGGGGGTGGACGGCTCCGGCTGGAAGATCTCCTCGGGTGCCACCATGGCATTGTTCAGGATCTTGCACAGATAACCGGGCCAGCTGGAGGCATTCATGCGAAAGCCCAACGGCGGCTGCAGCATTCCGCCGCTCTTCTCGCAGTGGCCAATGGCATGAATTTCCGTGGAGTCCACCAGGCGCCAGAAATCGTTCTGCGAGTCGCTGCCATCCAGACGCAGACGTAATCTGGAGCCCAGAACACCCACCACAGTGGCAATGCAGGTGGAGGTAACATTACGTGGATCCAAAGCCTCCAGTTTCATGCCAATTTTGAAGTCATTATTGGGAGGATTCAGGGCCTGTTTGAAGCAATCCGCTGGAGCGGCCTCACTGCCCGTTTCCTGAAATGTTGCAAGCAAAATGTTGTAGGTCAAGTAGTCCCGGGGGAATTGTCTACCACTGAACTTACCTCCAAATAGGCTACCCAGTCAAAGACATGAAAACTTTCATACTGGAAGGGTCCCGCTGGTGCTGGCGCTCCACTGCTTAGCAGTTTTCCCGCCTCCGTGCCCAAACCCTTGCCCCCGCAGCCGCCACCGGCTGCTGGCCTCGTTGACCCATTCTTCTTCTGATGCTTATTCAGGCACATCATCGAGCAGAACTCCTTATTGGGGGCCCCCTCGCGTATAACATTGTCACACTGCGTGCACGCCCCCTTGCTGTACGCCTTCCGGAACTCGGCTATGCAGTTCTCCGAGCAGAACTCCTTCTTGCCCGTCTGTGTGGGCAGGACATACTGCAGCGGCAGCTTGCTCTCCCCGCACCAGGTGCAGGTGGCCTTTTTGGCCGGACGACCGCGCTGCCGCTGCTGCGTGGCCGGCGATGTGGCCGTGGCTGAGTTGTTCGAGTTGCCGTTGCTGCCACTGCTGGCGCTGCTGTCGCGTCCACCGGACATTGTGTTCACTGTTTAACCGTTTGTTCAGAATTGTTGGTCTTTGTGTTTGTTGTTTGTGGTTTCAATTGTAGCGGCGTCCTCGAGGTCACGTAATAAGAATTGGTGCGCAAATCGCATTTCGGCTCATAACACACACCAACACACACACACACACGGCTCGCACGCAAGCAGAACAGAACAGAACGGTACAGAACGTCTCGGGGCACAGGCTCTGAGGAGCTCGGTCGCTGTGCACTTGAAGTTTAATGCCGTTGTATTGATTTGCACTTGGTAAATTAAACAGTTTACACAAAAAAGCCACTTTGAAAGATATCCGCAATTTGGAAATGTATTTCCGCCATATTTGTTTTTCTGCTAATGCAGTGTGACCAGGCGTGGCAAACGTAAGAATGCTAAAATGGTTTTACTGTTAATGCGTGCAATGTTTAACAGCAACTGTTAAGGTCATTGAAACTGTCCAGCGCTAGAGGTCGCTTTAACCTGAGCGCGCCTTTTTGCGGCTAGCTAACGCTAGAGAGCGCTGAGAAAGGACGGTTAAATTTAAACAAGAAATGAAAGAATTATTAAAAAAATGTAATTAAATTACAATTAATTTTTAGGTATAAATACAAATTTCAGTTAAAATAATTAAATCAATTGACACAAATCTAGCAATATTTTCTATAGAGATTCATCAAAAATCGAAACAATTAAAACAAAAATAAAACATTTTTCATATATTATACATAGTTTTTAGTTTCCAATTTTAATATTTGGCATCTACTCGTAATTCTTTTTTTGATCAAAAGTCAAAATCATAAAATCCTCCTTAAAGCCTTTGACCTATTTTCGTTAATTTATACCAAAAATGGATTAAGTGCCCATTCTTTCGATCCACATCTACACAATTAGCCAAATAATCCGATTAAGAACCAAACCAAAGAGGGGTATTTGGGCCACCCACTATCCCACATCCCTTGCCCACCCACCCACAATCCACCATATTGATTTGGATGCGTTATTTTTGCCAGCTTTTTGACTCATAAATCAATTTCTGCTACGGCAAACAGTTGACAAATGTTTCAGCTGGAAGTGGGCGTGAGATGGCGTGAGATGCCGTTTCGCACTTTTAATCGCTGTCCCCAACAAATCAATGCCAAAAATGCACGCTTTTCGCCCATCCATCTGACGCAACTGCTGACATATTTCTGAGCCCACAAGTGAATGGAAGCCATGTAATTCACAGTTGGAACCAACAAAAAAAAACCAAGCCTAAGCCATTTTTACTCAAAGTAAGAACTAAACCACAAATTTCACATCATTATTGTCAAACAAAAAGTGATTTTGTTTCACTTTCTGCTTAACCGACTCGTAATTGTAATTCGATTCACTTGTGTGGCTTAAGCCCCTTCAAAAAATTATGACCATCATGAAATGAACTTTTTCAAAGAGATTTAGCTGGAAGCCAAAGGAGGCGGCTGCTTTTGTGATTAAATGGTAATTTACCAGAAGAAGAATTTACGAACGGAAGAAAGTTAGTGTCTGACTGAAGTACAAGACTGCAATGATAAGCTACGATGGTGGATATCTAGATAATCTCATGCTTTCTGCTCATCATTTTCATTTTGGAAAAGAGTTCATTGAGATTATTCCTTTTGTGTGCCAACAAATCCCAAGGCCTATTGTCTTAGCCTTTGCAGGCTTCAATTCTCGCAAAACCCGAAGCAATTTTATTCGTTTTACTTATTATCTTCCTTATTAGCCTTATCTTAACTGTGATGGAGTACCTGGCTGTGTACTTGGGTATCTGTGCTGATACACTTTGTCAGCAGTGATTGGAAAGGTACTCATCTATCTTACCTAGGTAAGGTACAAGGAAAATGCCTAAATATATACCTAGGTAAGGTAAAAAGTATCTGAAATTTCCACACAGAAAAAAAGATCACGATATTTAGTATCAATCTGGTATTTTGTAGTATCAAAACGGCCTTCATCTGAAAAATACCCAGATGATATGTTCGAATATTTTACTTTTGACATTTCGAACACATCAAAGTGATATTTTTTCAGATCAGCAATTTAATATACTTTAATATCAATGATATATTATAATAGTATCAAAGCTATATTTTCAAAATACCTGTAGGACATGGTTTTAGTATCAAAGAAATATTTTTAAAATACCAAAAGGGTTTTATTGTAGTGCCAATGCTTTATTTTTATAATATCAAAGCTATATTTTTATAGTACATATTACAATTATTATGACAATTATATTTCTAGAAAAATCTGCTCTTTGTCTCTGGAAGAAATGTAATTAAGGCGGTCGAAGTTAAGTCCACACTCTAGAAAAATTGTAAAATTAATATATTGAGAAGAATAATTATTTCAATACAAAACTTACCAATAAATTTTTCGTATACCAAATTGTCAATGTCAAGTTTTTCTAGCAGCTCAACGAGTTTTATATCTTCCACTTTAAACTGTAAAATTATAAAAAATTAATATATAATAAATTAATATATTTAAACTCGCATGTTTTTTGTGCATGTGTGCGAAATCTGTCGAAAGCAAAGGCTGAGCATGCGCTTTTTTGTTCTGCTCTTGAACGTCAAACAGCACACATATACATACACTGCTCGCCACTTGAATAGGACACCCTGTATGCTCTCTTTAAAACTGCTCGTAACTCGAAAACGAAATGGTAGAATAACGGTATTTTTTGCATATTAACTTTGTGCAAGCATTCTTCGCTCTTTCTGGTATATTCCAAGTTTTGGAATAGAACCGTTATAAAGTTGTTTGCACTTTATGTGAACATGCATTTTATTTGGTGGGTATCGTTGACACGTGCCCACAAATTTTGGTTTACTTAAACTTTTTGCTTTAATTGAAGTGTATATAAAATTAAAAAAAATTAAAATGGGTCGTGGCACTTCATTATCTGAGTCGGAGAAAGGAAAAATCCAAGCTTACAAGGATTCTGGCCTTTCTATTGCCAAAATAGCAAAAAAAAAAGTCGACAGGAGCCTTCACGCCATAACAAATTTTTTAAATAATGAGGCTTATTATGGTAAAAACATGAAGGGCCGCACCCACAGTGTGCTTACCATCGCGGACAAGCGACTTATATTAAGAGAAGCTTCCAATTCGCACGACTCTTTGGCCAAGATAAGGGAAAAATGCAACGTTAAAGCAAGTTTGACAACCATGCATCGTGTTATTAATAATGCTACACACCTAAAGAGACTAAATATCAAGAAGAAGCCACCTCTTAACCCGGCTTGGAAGTTACAACGCCTTGATTTCTCGCGCGCACATGTCACCTGGACTTCGGAGTGGCAACGTGTTGTCTTTTCGGACGAAAAAAAGTTTAATTTGGAGGGCCCCGATGGCTACAGCTACTATTTTCATGATCTTCGAAAAGAACCACACCATCTTGATAAGTTGCACAGCAGTGCTGAAGGTATTATGGTATGGGGGGCCATTTCCTTTTATGGCACCTGTGAGCTTAAATTTATTCCAACCACCATGAATGCGTTGTGTTATAATGGTTTATTGGAAGAGGCCTTTCCACACTTCCAAACTCTTTTTGCAAATCTAAAATGGATTAATCAACATGATAATGCCCCTATACATACGGCCCGGATTGTTAAATCGTATATAGCGAGCCAAAACGTGGAGTTATTAAACTGGCCACCCTATTCACCGGACTTGAATATCATTGAGAATGTGTGGGGATGGCTAACACGTGAAGTATATGGATCAGGTCAGCAATATTCGAGCGTTCCCGAACTAATTGCAGCTATCAAATTAGCATGGGGCTCGATATCGTTGAATTATTTGGGAAAATTGTATGCATCCCTTCCAGACCGAATGTGTGAGGTTTTGGAGAAAAAAGGAGGCTCAACACACTATTAAAAACTTTTTTTGGTTTAAAAACATGTTAGTAATTTCTTATTTAAGTAATATTGTTATTTGAAAAGGATTGAAATATTCTTAAATGGTTTTTCGATAAAGTGTCCTATTCAAGTGGTGCAAAATGAAGACTCCAAAATTTGTTACTTATTGGTTAACAATGTTTTTTGTATACTTACAACTTTTGAATAATTTTGTAATTTTCGTCTAAATATTACATTTAAATAAACTTTATAAGAAAACAAAAATTATTTTCCTAGATGTCTTGGTTTAGCAGCAATTAACTATAGAAAATCGACTTTAGAGGTGTCCTATTCAAGTGGCGAGCAGTGTACATATGTACATATTTAAACACGCACTTCTACTGCGTAGAGAGCTCAAAGTGAAAAAAAACACGCACAATATGAATGTTTATAGGTCTAATTGTATTTTTAGCCCTGTAATCACTGAAAGCTCTCCCCTTTGCGATCTTAACTCTGTTAAACCTGTGTATGCACCGGGTCCGGATGGAGTACCTGCTTGTGTACTTAGGTTTTGTGCTGATGCACTTTGTAAGCCTATTCATAAATTATTTGAATTGTCTCTTGAGTCATCCTCTTTCCCTGTGTTGTGGAAGGAATCTTATATCATTCCTCTCCATAAAAAAGGTAATAAGTCGGATGTTGAGAATTATAGGGGTATTTCAAAGTTGTCTGCAATTCCTAAAGCTTTTGAGAGAATTATGACATCTCAACTGCCGCATTTATGTAGTTCCTTCACCCTATTAAGATGGATTTGTGAAGCGTCGATCAACTATCACTAACTTATTAGAACTTACATCACTAGTGATCAAAAGGGTTTTTAGGTAAGATGCAAACTGACGCCATTTATACTGATTTTAGTAAGGCTTTTGATTCTGTTAATCACTCCTTATTGCTTCATAAACTGAGTTTAATTGGTTTCCCAACTAACCTTCTTAGTTGGATCTCTGATTACCACAAAAAGTTATATTTTGTAATTCATATTGGAAACTAATCCAGGTTACCTCTGGTGTACCCCAAGGTAGTCACTTGTGTCCATTGCTTTTTACTCTCTTCATAAATGATCTTCCGTCTGTCTTGACTCACTCTCGTGTGCATATGTACGCCGATGATGTGAAACTATGTTTAACATATAACGATTTGGTTTCCCGCTATAATTTGCAAGCTGACTTGGATGCATTGCAGTCTTGGTGTAAAGATAATCTATTAAACCTTAACAGTTCCAAGTGTAAGGTTATGACATTTTACAGGAGCTTGCCACAATTCTCCACTTATATGCTTGATAATGTCCCACTTGAGTGCTTAAATGATTCAGCCAATGAGGTAAATGATCTTGGGGTTATTCTGGATCACCGACTTAAATTTGACTCTCATTGTACTGCTACTGTTTGTAAGGCCAGGAATGTTCTTGGGTTTAAGGAATTTGATGATCCCTATACGACGAAGATTTTGTACACTTCTCTTGTCCGTCCGATTCTCGAGTATGGATCATGTGTGTGGTCTCCGCAATATTCGACCCAGAATTGAATCTGTGTAAAAACAGTTTGTTTACCATCGTACTCTAGTAGACTTCTTTTGATTAACCTTCCCTCCCTTATTAACCGTAGAGTTATGCTTGGAGTAATCTTTATACAAGGACTAATTGATGGTGAAATCGACTCAACTGAGTTAGTTGGCCAAATTAACCTCAACGTTCCTATTAGACCGACTCGTAATGTTATTCCCCTATCACAACATCGTTGTAACACAAACTATGCCTTGCATGAACCGTTTCGTGTCCTCTGTGCTAATTTCAATAATTTGCTAGTAGATTTAGCAAAATTCACGACCCAAACAATTTTGACAAATAAAATTAGATTATTTTTTATGGTGTAAGTATTCAAGGTAAAGTCATTTAAGTAGACTGCCTCTTTTTGGGGTACCATTTGAATGGTGAAAACACTCAATAGCAAAGGGAATGTCCATGATGTAATTATAGACTAAGATATCTAGACTGAACGATTGCGCAGTCGACACCGCTTCTTTCAGAAATTAGTCAGCTGTTCGCTTTGATTTACGCTCTCTGTATACATTTGGGAATATGTCCGTCTCGCTCTAATCAATGTGTTTTCCTACTGGCTCTGTAAAGTATTTTTTTGGGCACTATCGTTTAGTACCACCAAAATTGAGAGGCAGCGCAAATTTGTTCTCTAATACTCAATCTCCGTGGTGGCTGTCTCGTTTATGGATTACATCTAAATTACTTTGCCATCAGTATGAAGGAAATAATCCCATACAATCAGTAACTTAGTGCACGCAAGCCCCAAAAAGTAGGCCTTTAAATCAACTTATTGCAGAAAACATGAAATTCAATTCGAGTCGCAACAGGTCAGCCAGCATACCAAAAACCTTCCTAATCAACTGAAACAGATTTGATCATAAATTATTAAATGGCAGATTTAATCGGCGCAAGCTGTGAAGATGCCCATCACCATGCATAATTGATTGAATTGAAGCGGCCGCTTGCCGCTCTCCGCTTGCCGCTCTCCGCTTACCGTGTAGACGCCTGTCAAATCGACGACAAGCAATTAGACAAGGGGGTCGCCCTGGGATGAATTGAGTTGAGTTGAGTTGAGTCATTGACTTATTACGCAAATCAAACAAAAGATTCATCCAAGTCCCCCCCACCCGACCACGCCTCAAGTTGAACTCTGTCGTGATTTTAATCAACATGTTAATGAGTTTATCTTTGTCAGCTCAAGTGTTTGGGATTTAATGCAGCGTTAATGATGCTCAGGCTCTTAATGCCATGTGGATATTGAGTAGGATGCCTCGAGTAGCTAATGAAATATGAAACTGATGTGCATTGTTGAGGAGTGCTTTAGGTACACGCAGGTTACCTAGAGTTTCATATTTATTAACATAATCGAAAGATGGGAAAGTGTCTTAGCCTTTTTTAGCAGGTTGCAGTTAGCAGTTGCCTAGGGAGAACTAAGAAAACTTTTAAGATGGTTCCAGTTTTCACATATTTGTTACGCACGAATGTTGCTTAAGACTTAGTTACCAAGGACTCGAACCGTATTTTTAACTTAATCTGCTTATCAGTTTTGAGTAGCGTTTTGTTAAGCGATTAAAATTAGTACTAAAAGAAAGACTTAACAGGATTTTGGTTAGCTAGAAAAGTGCTTCTCCAAAAACATATGTCTCGGAAAAAGCGAGACCAATGGACTCAAAGTGAGCACAAACGTTGTCAAAACTTACGGTTCAGTTCATTTCGTTCATAACTTGGTTAATTAAGTCTCTCTTTCCCACACTCTTCCCACATTATTCCCATACTCTTTCCCCACACTTTTCCCACACTTTTCCCATACTCTTCCCACACTCTTCCCACACTCTTCCCACACTCTTCCCACACTCTTCCCACACTCTTCACCACACTTTTCCCACACTCTTCCCACATTATTCCCACACTCTTCCCATACTCTTTCCCACACTGTTCCCACATTCTTCCCACACTCTTCTCCACATTGTTCCCACACTCTTTCCACACTCTTCCCACAAATTTTCCCACATTCCTTCCACTCTGTTCCCACACTCTTATCACCCTCTTCCCACACTCTTCTCACACTGTTCCCACACTCTTCCCACACTCTTCCCACACTGTTCCCACACTCTTCTCACACTGTTCCCACACTCTTCCCACACTCTTCCCACACTGTTCCCACACTTTTCCCACACTGTTCCCACACTCTTCCCACACTCTTCTCACACTGTTCCCATACTCTTCCCACACTCTTCCCATACTCTTCCCACACTCTTCCCACACTCTTCCCACACTCTTCTCACACTGTTCCCACACTCTTCCCACACTCTTCCCACACTCTTCCCACACTCTTCCCACACTCTTCCCACACTCTTCCCACACTCTTCCTACACTCTTCCCACACTCTTCCCACACTCTTTCCACACTCTTCCCACACTTTTCACATACTCTTCCCCACACTCTTCCCACATTGTTCCCACACTCTTCCCACACTCTTCCCACACTCTTCCCACACTCTTCCCACACTCTTCCCACACTCTTCCCACTCTCTTCCCACATTCTTCCCACACTCATTATAGTCATCCGATTTGGATCCAACTTAGCATGATTGTGTGGTAGCATATAATATTGATCTGTTACAAGTTTAGGAGCGATAGCACTGAAAACCAAAAAGTTTTTCCTACTAAAACTATTTTTCTAAACTACACAGATAAAAAAGCTACACGAAAATGTAGGATTTTCAACCCATAACGTTTCGTGTAGCTTTGTCAACACGTCGCGAGTAGCTTTTTCATTTCAACACGTGGCGTGTAGCTTTTCTGAACGCCGCGTTTAGATATTGAAATCATACACGTTTCGTGTAGCTTCTCAACACGTTGCGTGTAGCGTTCTCATTTCAACACGTTACGTGTATCTTTTCTGCACGTCGCGTTAAGCTTTCTCAGTTTTCTTTGAAATGTCTTACCACTAAATGTATTATACATTAAATTTAATAATTATAAATTTATTGGGGAGTAATGAAAGGTTACATAATCATAATGGTAAATTTAATTTACAGTTCCGGTATTCTCTTACCTGGGTAAAGCCTTAAAGTCCTTTACGTTTTGCTGACATAACACAGCTCAGCTAGCATCCTTTTGAACTCAATTAAAGATGAGGATCTGGCTTTTACTACATCAGATAATTGCAATAACTCTCACGCATTTTGCCCACTTCAGTGCACCTGAATACATTGGTAACATTTTGACAGATTTCAATCAGCCAGAAGGCGTGAAGGATGCCCTGGGCCCACGTGTTTAATTACAATCCTGACACACACAACTACACACACACACACACTCGCAGTGACAGCGATTAAAAAGTATGTCAAAGCTGTTGAGCAACAGGCGCTGAATATATGGGGTAAGGGGGATGGGGCGGATGTCGGTGGGTCAACACTGTTGCCATCACTTTTTGAGAATTAATTCGAGCGAAGGTTAAATCAAGCGTGTCCGCATAAACCAATCCAAAACCAATAAAAATTTGATGGATGATTGAACAAGGCAGTGAAACAATATTGAAGATTCAGTTGGGACAGAAGCTGGTACTTACCTTAAGAGGAATTGCTTACAACTCAGCACACGAAATGGGAAGAAATTAATTTTCGAACCACGTTTTTAATAAGCAAATTATATTAGAGTTCCCCAGCCATAGCCCCTGGGGGCCGAACGCATGCGTTAACTTACATGTATAAGAGCCGAATGCTTGCAGAAGTAATTTTTCACTGAATGTCTGAAAGTCAGTCGCAATCAGCGGCAGTATATTGTCGAGCAAAACTGCTAAAAAGCATTTACACATTTTCTGTCCTCTCTTCTTGAGGAACCCTGCTTTATATGCAGAGCCTTTACTCCTCTCTCTCTCTTTTTCCTAGCTACTTTACGCGTGCTTGCCTTGGTGCGCGGAATGCGCTTCACTTGGCCAAGCATTCGGCTTGTATTCATGTGAGTTGTAGAATATGAACATGGAAACTTAGTTGAGAAAGTTCGGTTCATGGATCGGTACAAGGGATGGTTCTAAGAGTTTCGATTTCGCACCATTTTGTAACGACATAGAGGGAAAAATTCAAGAACCTCGGACTTAAGATGCGCACGTTTTATTTTTCAACAGTCAACAGATCCCAACTAACGTACAACTTATGGTGGCAGCATTGTTAGGGATTGGTGATGGTGGCACCATTCAACTAATTACTCGAAGGGTATTTAAGGCTGTTTTGACATATATTTTAACATTTAATCAAACACATATGCTGTGGATAACGGAAATGATGCTGACGCTGGTCAAATAACCTCGTCAAATGACGGCATCGAATAAACGCATTAATTTATATTGTATTAAACCTATTATTTAATATTTAGTATTTTGTGTTCAAGACTATTGCATAAGCTTATATTTAATTTGAATCTCCATCCTTGTTCATTTCCATTTGCTTTAGTTCCTTCTGATGCTCAAGTTTTATTGCCTTAAGTTGAGATTTTGCCATTAGTTCCTTATCAAATTTTTCCTTTTTCCCATTCTAGTTTCTTCTTCTCTAGTTCCAATAACTGGTCATCCACTTTAATAAATTTGCTCCACTAAATCAAAGTTTGGGCATAAATTTACAATATAATCTTGGATTTTATAAGTGAAACAGCAAAATCTTTGTATAAATTGTGATTTTTTCCATACCTGCAACAGTACGGTATTCGCCTTCGGATATCAGACCGTTGCACAGTGTAAGATTTTGCCAATCTAGGGGGACTTAAATCAGTAGGAGTCGTATTTTTTGAGATATCGGCTTGAAATTTGGAGTGAATATTCTAGTAAGCCCAAAGATTATGTTGGACATAAAAAAATGGGCGTGGCACTTTAGGGGGCGTAAAAATATGAAAAAACTGCTATTTTAAAGATACATACATACCCCAATAAAAATATAAAAAATTTTTTTTTCGAAACTTTTAGCTATTTTCGTATTTTTTGTTATAATTTTTGAAAACTTAAAAATATTTTTTTTTAACTTTTGGAGACAATTTTTTTTTTTTTTTTAAATGTCCGATTTTGGATATATGCTCATGCTTTAAGCTGTAACTTCTATGTTATAAGCTGAACAGCTGAAAATAAGGTTTTATATTGAAGATAATTGATTAGAAAAACAAAAAAACTTTGGTTTATATTTTTAAGATTTTGTTTTTTTTAAATGGTAACAATTCAAACTTCAAAGAAAAATTTTACCACATTTTTTTTGCCAAGCTAGTCCGACTCCGAATTCGAGTCACAGCTGTCGTCACTGTATCCATCTTGTGATAAAAGTTGGGTCACATCTTCTGGAAGCTCTAAGTGTCTAGTTTTTGGTGGTGCTCGCAAACTTGCTATAAATGGATCGGATGATATCAGTAACCTGTGCATGAGATCAGTATTTGTGAGTACGCGCGAAGTTTTCCTAGTGAAATGTTCTTCCTTATTTCTTGCCTCCTGGGCTTCCTCTGAGAAATTGCCAATGGGAAGGATGCATGTAAATCTGTTTTAAAACTCAAAAGACAGTTTAGTCATGTGTAATTTCAATTTGGAGTGATCAATGTCATTGCCAAACACCATCACTGCGTGCTTTACAAGTGCGTCTCGCTTAGCGGTTTTTATGTATGTTCTTTGACCAAACCTCGAAAAATGCAGCACGGCTTATTTCACTCTTTCTTAATTGAAGGTCTTTGGGCAAAATATGGGCAAGGTTTTATTTTCGATTCTGAATTAGAATGAATGCCTGCGAATGGTGTATGTTCTGGTTGGATAGAATACGATAAAATAATGTAAGTTTTTTTCCACCAAAAAAAGGAAATATGAAAAAATACACTTACTTTTTGGCATTTTTTTCAAAAAAATTAAAAAAAAATTTTTGGTTCAAATAAAATATTTTTGTTTTTGAAAGTGGATCAAAAATTGCCTAATGATAATGGAAAAAATAACTTTTGGCTGCTACCACTGATCACGCGATGCAATTGAAAGACTAAACTTTGTCAACTGATGCTCGTTTCCCAGTGCAAATTTGCATGCATTTCTAATGCACAGCTTTAAAAACCGTTATCTTCCAAAAAAAATTTTTGTTTTGTTTTGTGCCTGTTTTCGTAACAGTTGAACATTTCTAAAAGTGCTGCTTAAAGTTCATCGACTTCAAAAATAGTTCAACTTTTGCTAAAAGTCCCCTTAGATTGGCAAAATCTTACACTGTGCGGCGCCTGTATTGTTTCGCCATTCCAGTGCACTTATATACTGTGTCCTCAAGGTACGTATTTTATTCTTCAGTGCGATGTGCTTAACGTCTTTAAATGTTTCAGACCTAGCAATCACACGGGAATAAAATTTTTTTGCGGTTGGTTTCTGCAAGAATATTACATTAATAATGATATATATATACATATATTAAGAACAAATTAAATTTACTTAAGATTACCTCGAGCAACTCAGGCGAATGTTTAATGAGCTCCAACACCAAAAATTCTTTTGTTTCACTTCATAATATTGGTGCGTTTTCACTTTAAAATACTTTCGCTTGCACCCTGAAATATGTTAAACAATCATAAACTTATGATTTGAAGTAATTTAGTAGCCGTGCAATAGTTTCTCACAATTAGTTAGTTATTTTATTAGTTATTATCTTACAACACGACGAAAATTAATTGAGAAATATCAACATGAAAACAGATATAGTAATCAACATGGGATTTTCCGGAATCAGGGCGCTAAGGAAAAATCATAGGTAGGGTGGGTGAAGAGCACAGCTTCAGCAGGACAATATGAAGATTAAATAGTGTTTGTCTCTGTCCTTTTATTTTTCTTTCTGGTAGCTTCTGCAATTCTAGAGCATCAGGGACTTTTTATTATTTAATTAGCATTGCGAGTTTAGGTGTAGACATTATCAAACAAAAGCCCCTCGTATTGATTGTGCTAGCTGATTGCTAAAGTCCCTAACCGATATTGTCTGCAACATACCCCTCTCGCACCCGTTAGCTATTGCCATTGTCAAGACTATCCTTTTATTACAACGGTGCCGCGACCGACCACCTTAGGCCATCTGGGACTAGAAGTATATCTTGACATGGAAACAGCTTACCCAGTCGCATTAGTCAGTCATTTTCGAGTTAGCTTTTTATAGGTTTAATGCAAAATGAGCAAGGCTACAGTGATTGGCTACCTGTTTCAGTATTTCTTGTATATAGGAAAAGGTAGGATTGCTGAACTAAGATACTTTTGTATCTAGGCTGGGCATTCCAAACTAAAATTGTCTGTTATACTGTCTCTCCGTCAGTCTGTCTGTATGAACGCGTCGATCTCAGAGACTATAAGAGATAGAGCCACAAATTTTTGCATGTATATAGGTGTATACCGTACCCAAATCAAGTTTGTTTCAGATTTGGAAAATGCCCCCTTCTCCTCCTTTAAACCATGAAAAACTGTCAGAGCCACAATTTTTAAGTTTGTACCTTGTATCAATCAAAGCCTTAGGAACAACATTACTTGGTTTAGGGTATTTTGCAGTCGGGGCACTCGACAGCAGCACCCTTACTTGTTTTGAATGTAATTGTGTCACAAATAACCCAACTAAATTCTTTTAATAACTCTTTTAAGTCGATTTCTCACTGTGCTCTCCTGCCTGATAGATGAATGACAGGCAATTTCACACTTCACTTCTGTTCCGACACCTGACATGACTGGGTGCCATCATCCTGCTGCTTCCTGAGCTTTAAAGCAAACAATTAATGTGCAAATATAAACTCATTAAATATTAATTAAGTTCGATAATTACAAAACGCGTTTATTTTTTCCACTCCAGCTGCCAGTTTAATGTAATCCGGCCACATGTTGCTGCAACATGTGAGGTGTCTTGAGTTTGTGATTTTCAATTTCGTTTCCTATTGTGAGTTCTAACATAAAGACTGACCATTCCACATTTGTCTAAGATTACCGTTGAACACCCACACCCGCTTAAGGTGCGTGCCGCACGTTTTCATTCACAACTCGCCGCCGCCTCGTTGTCGTTTCCTGCGCTGCCATTCGTCAGCCTCGTCGTCCTTTCGTGCGCCGCTTCGTGCCTGCGCTTCGTACGTTGGCCATATAAAAACACGCTACGTCCGCTTGGAGCTCTGAGTTCTTCGCTCGTTGTCAGCCTGTTGCGTTCCAGCGTTCACACAGCAGCTCAAGCAGAAGACCAAAAAAATTTAAGAACATAACCCAAAGTCAGTCCCCACAGGTCCACAATATTCGTTTGAATACGATTTTTGGTGAATTCGCGTAAATTAAGCAAAACAATTCGCGCGCTTATCAATTTCGTTCACAGGCGTAATAAAATATTTAAATTTTTTCAGCTTCTAATTTCGTTTGATTGCCGACGCGTGTGAGAACATAAAAACATAAAAACCAAAACGATTTTACAACCAAACGAAAATCTTGAAAACCATAAATATATTTTTGGCCTGTGCTGAAGATCTAAAGAAATTAAGGCCAATTACCATTTGATAAAGTGATTCATTTTCATTGCACTTGTGAGTTTTACATTTTGTGGATTAATTTTGTCTGCTCCGTAACTGGTAAGTTGGAATTTTTGAGTTTCTAGAACATTTTTAAGTATTCTGAAATATTATATGATATTGAAAAGTTACGCGAAATAATATGTTTTGTTTTGTCAAGTGTTTTGCATTTTAGAGGCGAAAGTTGAAAATTGAGAAAAAAGTTATGAACCAAAAAAATCCATTTCACTTTTTTTTAATTCTCAAAACCAAATAGACAAAATGTTTTAAATGGTGATAATTATAATAGAAATAAAATATTTAACAACAAATTGCTATTTTGATTTGTGTGAAAGCAAATTTTCAAAATTATTTGGTTATAAAAATATTATTATACTCTGTATCAAAGGTACATAGAGTATATAAAGTTTGTGCAAAAGTATGTAATAGGGAGAAGGAATCATTTCCGACCCTGTAAAGTATTTATATTCTTTATCAGCATCAACAGCCGAGTCGATATAGCCATGTCCGTCTGTATGAACGCACAGATCTCAAAAATGGTAAGAGATACAGGTTTGACATGTATGGGACATATATTTCTTATACTTGCAGGCAGATCAAGTTTATTTTCAATTTTTGCCACGCCCCCTCCAGCCCCCGAAAAAACGTCATAGCTCCCACAGTTTCGTAGATAGATGGTTCGTACCTTCTAGAGATATCTAGTAATCAGTATTATTTATCGATTTGCTGAAGAAATGATATAGATCGGATGAACGATATTCAAGTTATGAGCAAAAAACGGCCAGTTAACCTATATTTGTAAAAAGTGTAAAAGCAATTTTTCTCTATAATTTAACGCTGCCTTTTTTGAAGTCCAGTAAATGTAATTCTAATATTACGAAACAGTCTTTGGATCAATTGATTTGGATGAATATAAGATTGTTTGGATTTTTGTAAATAATAGAAGGTATCTTACATGACGCTATAAAGTATATATATTCTTGATACAGCAATGTCTGTCTTTCCATCAGTTTCAAAGCCATTTTCTTCGTTAGTTTCAAAGTTTTATTTTAAAATTTATCATGGAGTCTTGAAACATATATAGGATGCACATTTCTCGAAAGCGGCAGAATCGGAAGAGTATAGTACATAGCTGTCATAGGATTGGTTGAAAAACTAACTCTGGCGTGTCAATGTAAGCGTCTCCAAACTGGGTATTTATTAATTTTTCACAGATCCACATCATTTTACAAACCTTTTAAATCTAGAATTCCCAATACAATAAATTACAAAATAAATGCCAACTTTTATGTACTTAAAAGGTAGAGGCTAGCTTCCAATTTCAAAGAATTAGTGCTCTCCGACCAACCATACTAACGATCATGTCTTTATTTTAACTGAATCATTCAAAAATGAAGAAGAAAAGATTTAACGATCAAAGCAGCTATGAATTATGGCTCGAACCAAGCTTAGGAACCGGTCCGCGAACCGTACCTGATACTTTATGATGAATTTTTGAACGTCTCGAGTTTGACAAATATTAGATGAATTTATTGTATAGCTTCCATACTACATAAAGGTCAGTGATTGGAAAGGTACCCAATTTTCGTACCGAGATAAGGAACAAGGTAAATGTCAAAAAATATACCTAGGTAAGGTAAAAGGTATCCGGAATTTCCAGTAACTCGGTTAAGGTAAAGGTACCAAAAAGATACTTTTAAATTAAAAAGCATAGATGATCAATTTACATTAGTAATAAATATTAACTGTAAGGGCTTAAATAAAACTATTAGGTTTAAAACTGGAACATTTTAATGCTATATTATTAGAATGTTTCTCATATACCATCTCGCTTTTTTAATATAACAAGAGTTCCGAATATTTCGTCACCTATTCTATTTCTTTTTGGTGTAGGTATTTGGCCTCTTCTGCTAAAAATTCTTTCAATTGGGACAGACCTAGGGAAAATGATATTATACTTATAAACGAGAAGGCTAAGCTTACTTCGTCCGTGCCGAAAATTTTATACCCTTGAAAGTTCTTGTATTCATCACCCTCCCGCTCTACTTGACGAGATGCTAGACTTTCTTCGCGAATAGCGGCCAGTCGACTAGCATTTCGAGTTGATATCCGAGACGCATTTTGCTCGTAACGGATGCGTGCTCTATCCTGCTCCTGGGACATTGAAGACACTCGTGGCATTTTGATTGATTTTATTGGTCACAATATTGGTTTCAACAATTTAAACATATAAATAAACATACAAATAAGTTCCTTTCAGTTTCGTAGCTCAAACTCGATTTCCACATATCATACATTTATTTTACTAACAAAGTTGTAAAATTGGAAAGTTGTAAAATTGACTCTTCGACCGATCGTTCCTATGGCAGCTACAAGAAGTAGTCATCCGATCCGGGCGGTTCCGACATATTAGCAGCGTGCAGTCAAAAGAAGACTCTGTGCAAAATGTCAGCTCGATAGCTACAAAACTAAGGGACTAGTTTGCGTAGAAACAGACAGACGGACGGACAAAGCTTAATCGACTCAGCTCGTCGCCCTGATCAAGAATATATATAGTTTATGGGGTCGGAAATGAATATTTCTATGCGTTGCAAACTCCTGGGCAAAATTATAATACCCTTTGGAAGGGTTTAAAAACATTGCAATTGTTTTTATACTTAAGTAGAGATTCAAAAGATTTCCATAATCGGCAAGATAACTAAGACTTCCAATTCAATATGAGATTTTTCAAACCAATTCTCAGTTTTATCCAATCTTCCATTTCTGGTAACGTAAAAGTCTTCAGAATTCTTTGAATTTGAACTCTCTTTGACAACGGTTTCCAAATTTTCCGTAATTGCTTTACAAGCCAAACTTTTAAACACTTTACAATTTTGTTGTTTTTATTTAGAACCTACTTCAATTTAAAGCAAAGGTCTTTGCCTCGCTGGAAGGCTTTTAGTTCAAAAATTTGTTGAATACTGTCATGAAAACTGTTCTATCTGGTGTTGCTACTGTTGTCAACTTTAGCTGCTTCTGCTATGGATCTGCTAACAGCATTCCAAGTTGCCGTTGCTTTCCCTAAGGAAGAATTGTACAACTGCTTGCAGCATATTTCGTAACAACTAAGTTGAAAGCGTTTGATGCGCATCTAAAGTGCCTTGGAAAAATGATTTCAGCATCAGCTGAACTATCCTGCCTTTTAATCAGACTAGCCTAAAAACTCAGGCTTCACGTGTTTCCTTCAAAATTGTACACTTTCAATGCTTTTGAATGCTCTAATGAAGTTGGATACATTTTCGGTAACTGTTTAACTTTTGGGTATCTCTAAGCCGGTATTTTCTTTGAACTTTAGCTAATATAGTAGCAATTATTTTACGTGTGTGGGAAAATCGCACACGCTTAAATGCGAGAGAATGCGATGAAGATTGCTATCTATATAGTGGCCGGTTACACCAAAGTAACTTTTGTTATTGCAACTTCAGATGTGTACCAAAGGTACACCGAGTATATTAAGTTTGTGCAAAAGTATGTAGCAGGGATCAGCATCAACAGCCGAGTCGATATAGTCATGTCTGTCTGTATGAACGCACAGATCTCAGAGATGGTGAGAGATAGAGGTATGACATGTATGGGACATATATTTCTTATACTTGCAGGCAGATCAAGTTTATTTTTCAATTTTTGCCACGCCCCCTCCCGCCCCCGCAATTTGGAAAAAACGTCATATCTCCCACAGTTTTGGCGATAGATGGTTCGTACCTTTTAGAGATATCTAGTAATTAAAATTATTTATCTATTTGGTAAAGGAACGAGAAAGATCGGATGAACGATACACAAGCTATGAGCAAAAAAGTTAGCCGGCACCCTACCAACCGCCGCTGTATTCAAACAAACACAATCTTTGGGAGAGAGAGAGAGAGAAACCTAGAGATAGCAAATGAAAGCTGCGGAACTAAGGGTACAGAGTATGTTATAGTCGGGCTTGACCGACTTACTAACTTGTTTTCTATACAGTCATGCTCCCATTTTCATGTGTAAAAATTTTTCGACTTAAAACCGTTTTTTAGTAGAAAATTTGTCTAAAAATCGCAAAATGCTTAAGAAAGTGAAAATGGGAGCTTGGCTTTTAGTCCGCCTTCCTTCTATCTAGCATGAATCGTATAGTTTTTGAACAGGGAATGTTTACCGGACGTTTTAAGCCACAAACAGGTCCCTGATTCTTTTCTTTTCAATATGGCAGATCGTGACAGCAGTCTAGCGGAGAGCTAGAGTGTAATCGGAGCGAAAAAAATCACTTACGACAAGTACCTAGTACCTAAACTATTGACAAGGTAAATTTAAATTAAGACCTAGGTAAGGCAAAAGGTACACGAATTTGAAAATACCGCGGTAAGGTAAAAGGTGCAAAAAATAGGTATCTAGGTATGTACCTAGGTATTTGTATCTAGGTACTTCCAATCACTGGCTATATGTCATATAAACTTACATATATCAGAGTAAATTGTGAGCTTATCTGACACATAGCAGCTATCTGGAAGAAGAGAAATCGGCCCTAAATTCAGTGTATAAGTACCTCAGTAAAATTGATATTTGCGCATCATGTTTTTTAAATAATTTTCAAAAATTTTACTTGGCTGATTTTGTATTAATATTTTTTTTAAAGAGTTAGTTGATATTAAGATTTAATGCACACCATGTTTTTCAAATATTTTTTTTTTATTAATAGAAAACATTTTTTTGAAGAAATCTTCATGTAAAGTTGATAATTGTGCAAAAACTTAAATATCACAAAAATTAAGGAGATAAAGTAATTAAATGAATATAAATGAATTTATTAATATGAAATAGAGTCGCCTCTTTGTTGTGCAACCAATTGCAAGCGGCGGCGCATCGAATTTACCAAGTTATGTAAAGTGTTTACGTCAAAAGTTGCCCATTTCTCGACAATGGCCGCTTTTAGTTCCTTCAAGGGCTCAAATTGCTTTCCACCCTCATGAACCTTTGCTGAAAGGATGCCCCAAAGGGCCTCAATTGGAGTTAAGTCCGGACTTATTGCTGGCCCTCTGTAATAACGGGAATGAATAATGGAATACCATTGGAACAGAAAAACGACATCGTAAGCCTTGCCTGTTGAAATGTCCAATCGTCGCCATGTAACTCCTCGGCAAATGGTATAAGTTCTCCTTCAAGGAGATCCGTATACATTTCCGCATTGATCCGTCCCTGCACAAAGCAAATGGAAGACATTCCAGCAGAGCTAAATGCCATCAGACAGCCACCACCATGGTTCCGCCTATAGCTCGTCTTCCTGGAATGACTTGCGTCCCGCCCGTACTTTTGATTTCCATCTGGCCCGTCTAGGTTAAACTTCTTTTCATCACTGAAAATCACCTTCATGAACTCGTTGTCCAAAAACTTATATTTTTCATAGAAGGCAATCCGGGCCTTCTTATGCCGGGGTAACAGTTTTGGTGTCCGGACCAAAAAAATTTAGTAACAGCGGGAAGCGGGAATTTTTGCTTTTATAAAAATGATTCCGGCTTTTTTTCGGCTTTATTTTTATTTTGGAGTCATTTGCATAACTTATAAGCAAATCGATAGTTTGTCACCTCTGTCAGTCATTTATCGACCCTAATTGCCACCGCTAAAGGTCAGGAAACAGTCATCTCAAAGTACTAGCCAAGTTTACAGATCGTTTGACAAAAATGACAAAAGTTTTCAAACCAAAAAGACGTAAAGTCTGGCTGTAGAACCCGGAGTTTAAGGCTTGGTTCCGAAAGAATGAATCTGATACCTCTTGAGTTTACTGCAGTTATCGCAAACGCACAACATGACAATGTTAACTTTAACTTAAAAACAAGAAAGAAAGTCGGTCAAGCCCGACTATAACATACTCTGTACCCTCAACGTCGCAGCTCGCATTTGCTCACGAGTTATATGCGCTCATCTCTAAGTTTTACCCTCTCTCTATCTCTCTCTCTCACTAAGATTGCCGTTCACTAGAATGCTGTGGTTATGGGTGGGGGGTGGTGGGTGTTCACTGGCCGTTTTTTGCTCATAACTTGAGTATCGTTCATCCGATCTTTATCATTCTTTCAACAAATCGATGAATAATTTTGTTTACAAGGTATCTCTAGAAGGTACGAACGATCTATCTACAAAACTGTAGGAGATATGACGTTTTTTCCAAATTGCGGGGGCGGGAGGGGGCGTGGCAAAAATTAAAAATAAACTTGATCTGCCTGCAAGTATAAGAAATATATGCCCAATACATGTCAAACCTCTATCTCTTACCATCTCTGAGATCTCTTCGTTCATACGGACGGACGGACGGACAGACAGACGGACATGGCTATATCGAATCGGCTGTTTATGCTGATCAAGAATATATATACTTTATAGGGTCGGAAACGATTCCTTCTCCCTGTTACATACTTTTGCACAAACTTAATATACTCTATGGACCTTCGGTACAGAGTATAAAAATGGATACTAATATTAATATTATTCAAGTAGACGATTTTGAGCAATTTGTTTCAAAGACTTTTGGATAGCGAATTGGAGAAATCTATTCGAGACTGCTGCACAAATTTCTAAGTTGATTTTATGAAGCAACTGAAGCTCAGGCACTGATTTACTTTTTGGATTTTCACAAAATTCATTGTATTAATGTTGCCTTTACACTTTTCATTTATCTCTAAATAGTCGGTGGTCAAACTTATCCAAAGAGAATTTCTTATTAAATTGAACCTGTCAAATCACAATCAATATTTAGAGATATTTGATATGCTATTACACTATCGTCAGAGAGTCTCTTTAGAGATGTATGACAAGTGTAAAGGCAGCTTAAGCAATTTAACTGATTTCAGTTTACCTGACAATCTTTGCATTCTTCAACAAATTGACATATTTTCGGTTGACAACATTTTAAGACCAAAAAAAAACAAAGAATTGTTACCACTTTGGAAGTAATTTTTTGTAGAAGATATTGGAAAATTAAGGGTCTTAGGAAATTATGTGGAATGGATGTGATTTAGTAAAATGGAAGAAGGACGATGAAACTAATGTTTTGGAGTAAAGTAATCGCTTCCAAGAACTCTGGAGGTAATCAAAGACTTTTTTAATTTGGCCTCGTTTGCGATTCAGATGTTGTAATTGTCATGGTTCAACGTTGAAGTTAAGCCTGTCTTCAGTCAGGTTAATATTGTAAGATCAAAACTCAGAAATCTTATGGAGGTGCGCAAGCTCAACTCAATGTTATGTATAAGATATTGGATATTAGTGAAACTGAAATTAAGAAATTAAATTAAAAAAAATAATATTTGTAGTTACAGATGCCTATTACGTTGAAATGCGAAATGCTGCGCCGATTAAAAGGTCCTTCATAGTTACCTTAAGCTAATAGTAGCAACTGAGGGCTACGACAAGGATGAGGACGAGGAACTTCATCACTCTGATGATATAATATACATATTAAATATATTTTAAATGTATAATTCCAGCTTTTTTGTCGAAAAATACAGCTTTTTTATCCTCTCCGTCCCGCCGAAAACAGATTTTTTTTCTCTGCAAGAGTTGGCAACACTGGTCCGGACCTTTGAGTCATATTTGAGGTGCAACTCCTTTCGACAAATCTGTTGCACCCTCTGCCTACTTATTGGCAACTTCAATTCAGCCTTTATTTGAGCGCAACTCATGTTTTTAGCCGTTGCTAGCGCCTTTATGTGCCGTTTAGTGCGCGCATCAACTTTTGGTAATGCCCCTCTTCTGTTGTTTCGGGCATATTTCTGAGGATTCTTCAAATAATTCGATGTCGACTTAATCTTTTGGCAATTTCTGATATTTTGATGAACATTTATGCTATTATTAGAACAACTGTAATAAGCAAAATAAATTTTGCACAAATATTAATTTTAAACAGCAAAATCGGGTCAAGACGGTATTAAATTACGAATTTTGGATCGGGATTGGGAAGGGAAGAAATCGAATTTTCTTTCCCACCCCCTTCAAGGCGCCATCACATGACTTTCTTTCCAACCCACATTTAATTTTGCATAAGCAACTTGATTCACCTTGGCTTCCTTGTTAAAGTAAAATGTTTATGTACATTTGCCTTAAAACAAATTTACTTTTTATATCCATAACTTTGAAGGACAAGTAGAGTGAATAGATATTTTTTGGCTGGCCATAAATTTTTACGTTCAAATAGCTAATAATTAAAAGCAATCAAGTTGGCAGACTGTGAGGGATCAAGTTTGCTTGCATAAACGTAATATAAAATAGTTTTCTTTTAAATGCACATAAATCATTATTTTTCCTTACTTATTTGAGAAACTTCAGAACGATGATAATCTATCATATTTTGTGGCTAAGTTAAAACTGGTGGACAACATACATGCTCGCTTGCACTGATTGTATTTTCGACCAACTTTTGATTTGTTTAGCACAATTAATCAACTCCAGCAGCTGCAGCAGCAACCATATCCATGTATCAAGCTCATCAACCTGGCTATAATGTCAGAAATGTCTAACCAAGTGTCCGTGTGAAAGACTTTGGCTCTTCCCCAGAGTGGCTCAAGAAGCAAAAATAAGAATGCTGACAGGTTAGCAGCTGAAAAATGCTCAACATGCTGACAAAGAGAAGTGCTGCTCATAATTTATGGCTGATGTATTGTACATGCATGAAATAGAAATCAACCGAGACACGATTACCTGCTGACACAATGAGTTATAGTTGAGTTTAGAAAGACCAGATAATACGAAAGGATTTCAGTGACAGCGCAGGACAATTTGTTAAGCATTTTGCAGTTGGAGGCACAATTTCCTTTCAATTTCAACAACAGGAAAGAGAGTGAACAAATGCTAAAAGCAAAATCTGTAATAGTTGCCACCCCTTAAAATGTGGCTAGGAGCAGCAGGAAGACCTTTATCGTTGGACAACAAGTTTAAGAGGCGATTGCCTATGCCTACTTTGGTTGCTTTTGATACAAGCGTGTGTGCGTGCGTGTGTGTGTGTGTGTGTGTGTAAATTGGTTTTGCTTGAGCCCATTTTTCGATTAGATCTTTGAGTGACATACGAACAATTTGCATGCATAACACACTCTCCCATTCCATTTCCGTTTCTTTATGTGTTGAGCATGAAATTTGGTTAGCAGGTACTTGAGATTTATATTTAAGTGAATTATGGAATTTAAGAATTTAAGTTCATGCTATGCTCAAATCAGCTGGCAGGTCAACATGACGTATGAGTAATATATATATTTGACATGTGGCTTTGCTCTAGCGATTACTGCATACTTTTAGGCGCGGCCTGGGCAAAAGCAATTCCATATTGTCAGCTGCCTGCCCAGTTGTTGAACTGTCATTCAGGGCGTCTTAAGCTTAAATATGTCTCAGATCATAAGTAACTTGGCAAAATGGCAATCACGTGTCATATTTATGCCATTTCAGGCACTAGGATTTACCAGCAAGTATTGACAGCTTCTGCTGCTGCTGCTGTTGCACATTTCGGCCAGTATGGGAAATGTGCTAAAGATGAGAATTGAAATGGAAATTCCCCTTATCTGATGAAGTGACATTTAATGTGTTTGCACATTTTGTATAATTAAATTCCAACATTTGAAGTTGAACAAACAACTGAATCAAGGCAATAAAACTGCCCTGCCCCACTGAGGAATATGTACATGTTCCGGACACTCACACACACACACAAACATGAAGCGTGATTTGCCTCTGGCCTGCAAGACGTACAACGCTTTTATCTACTGGTCTATTTGCATTTAAGATAGCTATATGTATAAACACATATGCTAATATACAAAGTTCTGCCCGTTGATAAAGAGATTTGAGTGAATATTTTGACTGGCTTGTGATTTAAGCGAAAATTCCCAACTAAACGACGTCAGCACAAAATCAAAACTTTGGCCACTTTGTTTGCAGTTTATTGAGTTACAACATGTTACCGGATACTTGCTTTCGTTGCGGATGCATTAAAAAAAAACCTAATTAGTTTGAACTATTTTCCCATTTTACGTCATATTGAAATGCCATTAGCTTTGATGTCCACTTAAAAAAGTTTTTCAAAATAAAACTTTAAAATGGCAAACTTTAAACCTTTCCATGCCTTTGGCTTTTACCAGCTCGCACGAGTGAGTTGGATATTAATGAGTTAGCTGGGGAATTTCTAATTGTTTTTGCAAACACACGGAAAGATGGTATATAAATGGCCAACGTTAGGTTAGACAAATTGACATCAATAGAGTGAGCGAAATGGGGGGGAGGTTGGGACTGAAATGTAATTAATTGTTGTTACATTTAAGAAAGTTGAACTCTGAGGTGTGACCAAATGGGGAATGGTTAGGAAATGGAGTTGAAATTAAACAAAATCTAAGAGAAATAATACACTTAATTTAACTTTAACAAGGCAGCAGCAACTCAGCAGCATGGGGCTATTTGACTGCACAAACGAGTGGGTGCGAAGCGACAATAAATCCGGCAAAAATACACTTTTTGGATTCGTTTGAATAAATTCAATCTTGAAATAGCAAACATTTAACTAGCTTTCAGCAATTTTTGGACTATGATTTCTGAAATATAAGGAATACATTTTTGATTGTATAATTAACCCACCGTCGAGTCACTGTCGAGTCACTGTCAAGTCACTGTCAAGCAGAGTGGGCCTCAATCGATTGAAATTTTTATTTAGTTGATTAAGTTCAACTTGATTAAATCTAACTCTAACTCAGTTTGACTAAAATCAACTTTGAATAATTTTAACTATAGTTGAATTTAGTCGATTGAATTCAACTAAGTTGAAAATTTCAATCAAAATTAAATTTTCAACTATAGTTGTATTCAGAAGTTAAAGTACATGTTGATTTAAGCAGAAATAATGGAAGATAACATTTCAAAAAAACATTGTACATTATTTGATGGAAAATTTTTCCAAAGAAATTAGTCGTTATCGACGGACACAGTCTCGGTTGCATTATGTACTCGATGCCAAACGCGTATAAGGGGACATTATTCAAGTTCGTCGAATTTCATAAGTCAATTAAATGAAAGCATTTTTTCCCGTAATTTCTAGCTTTTTTTAAAACCGTATTGGGGGAAAAATTTTGAAAAAGCGGAAAGCGGGAATTCTGGCGTTTTTAAAAATGATTTCGGCTTTTTTTCAGCTTTATTTTTATTTTAAAGTCATTTGCAAAACTTATTATAGGCAAATCGATAGTTTTTCACCTCTGTCAGTCATTTATCGACGCTAATTGCCACCTCTAGCGTTCAGGAAACAGTCATCTCAAAGTGCTAGCCAAGTTTACAGATCGTTTGACAAAAATGCCACAAGTTGTCAAACAAAAAAGTCGTAAAGACTGGCTGCAGAACCCGGAGTTTAAGGCTTGACTCCGGAAGAATGAATCTGATACCTCTGCAGTTGTTGCAATTGAAAATATTTTTCGTAGAAGATATTGAAAAACTATGATGAAACTAAAGTTTTGGAGTTAAGTTATCGCTGCCAAGGACGCTGTAGGTAATGAAAGTCTTTTTGAGTTAGCCTCGTTTGCGATTCAGATGTTGTCAGGCTGACGATGAGTGGCCAGAGAGACTTCGGCGTTGCTGGAAGGCACAAGGCGGCCATTTCGAATAAGTTGTTTTACGATTTGTAGAAATTAAGTTACCGAATAAAAAGCAGAAAAAAGTTTTGAAAAATATTTATTCCGTGTCCCAAAACAATTGCAAGTACTAGGTAGATACGGGTTACGTCGACATGCGAAATGCTGCGTCGATTATAAGGTCCTTCCTAGTTACCTTAAGCTAATAGGCACATCTGTGGCCTACGGTAAGAATGAGGACGAGGAACTTCATCCCTCTGATGATATATTAAATATATAATTGTATAAATAATAAGCAAAGACATGCGCTTTTTTTCAGCTTTTTTTCTCGAAAAATACAGCTTTTTTTTTAATTGGCTAAAGTTGGCAACACTGTGGCGATGATGTATACTCAGAATATAAGGAACACATCAGCAAATCAATAGACGTCGTCGTTTCGACTCCAATGCTGATCATTCTGTTAAAGCGTGGTACGGAGACGCTGACAATTTTTGCGGAGCCCATCTAGTTATATAGCTCAGGAAATCCGCTCACGAAAATTCTCAGAGCGCATTGTCAGAGCGAGTACGGAGCAACCAACAATTCGCTATGACAATTTGCGTGGACCTGCCAACTCGTTTTTTTGAAAACAGCTGATAAATTTTCGAAGAGGGTCTGCAAATTATGAAACTTGTTTGATAATTGTCAGATTTCGTGACCGAAATTAAAAAATGGATACAAAAAAAAAAAAAAAAACATACAAAAGTCATTTGGAGAACTTTACGGAGGACGAACAAGCGGCGTTAGTCAAAGCGGTCGAGTCTCAATCCATTTTATGGGATTTCACTAACAAAAAGCATTTCGATATCCGCAGCTGCATCACTTGTGGCGGAGAATCCTTCTCTGTATGCTTCTCCCGGCATGCCATTTGCCCAATGTATGCATTCCACCCGAGTCTAAAGCTTCGCAGTCTCCACAGTCCACGGAACGGCCCTACAGCTAACGGCCAAGCAGCCCTAAGTTGAAGTCTTCACAACCCATTATAGTAGTGGCTCCTTCGGCTTACTGTGGTAGCTTCCGTTGCTACTGTTGTGGCCACCTTTAAGTCCGTATTCACCTAGTTTATCCTCCTCTAATACGCCCGGCGAGTATGATTCGCCTCCAGTCCATGGATCTGGCTGTGGCTATGAATATTGCCTCTGGTTTAATATGCGGCCCAGCAATTTTAGTCTCCAGATGCGTTTTGTGTTGTCGTTATAGCAGTATGTCTAAGTGGCTAAGTTCTGCTCCCGCAGTCCAAAATAAAGTGTTTCTACCGCCCCACACAAAATGCTTCCATGAAATATACCATGGCACTAACACAGACAACTGAATTTCCCCTAGTGACTTCCATTTTCAATTTTATACACTCTTTTATTTTATTTGAATTAGCCCGCTTATTTTTTATACACACAACAGCTGATTTCTGTCTGTTGCCTGGTCACACTACAATGTCTGAGCGGCTCTGGAAATTATGAAACAATTTCAGCTCCGCAAAAATTGTCAGCGTCTCCGTACTACGCTTAAACAAGGAAACCAGGCGAAGGAGATCTTGTCACAAGACTCATTTAACAATGATTTGGCGAACTATATTTTGGCAAACTGTTGGAGAACCTTAAAATAAAAAAAAATGGTATTCAAATTCCAGAAAGAAAAGCTTTCAAATCAATACTTCTTAAAATATATCAAACAGAGAAGCAGAATATTGTAATTATGTTAGAGGATGTAGATCATATTTGCACAACCGCAGATATATGGTCTTCAAAACATAAATGCTTTATGGGAGTTGCTGTGCACTGGATAGACTCGAACTTGAAAAGAAAATCAGCAAGTTTAGCATGTAAGCGGTTTATAATTTTGAAAGGATAAGAAATGTTATGAAAATATTATTCCTGATCTATAACGATTATGGCATTGACCTAAAGAAAATAATATCTACAACAACAGACAATCCAAGCAACTTTGTAAAGGCATTTAGGGAATTCGGGGTCGAAAAAAATTGAATTTGTTCGGACAAAGGACGTCCAAAATCAGATGAAATTATTAGAAATGTTTTGGGCCATACTATTTCCCGTACTAGATGCACACGATGGAACAGCTTAAATGACTCGATTCAGCAAATTTCAAAAATCCGGACAAAATGTTGTAAAATAAGCCTCAGGCTCTTCTACTGAAAGAGCAACTAAAACATAAGGATTTTGAATATATAATGTGTGCTGGATGCTAATGATTGGCTAATGAAACGCTCTGGATATTTTGCAGGGTGACGATACCTATTATGGCATAACTCTGCCGTGCTTGTTAGCCCTAAGAAAAAAATTGGAAAAATTATCAAATACCCAGAGAAATTATTGCAAGCCCCTAGTTACGCAATTAATGGCAAGTCTGCAAGCTTGCTTCAAAAATTTTTTAACATAAGCAACGTTCAAGCAGAAAGAAGTGTTGTTGCTGCATTGACTCATCCGCGCTTCAAAAAATCCTGGTGGTTGGATGCATCGATTCTGAAAAACCACAGCAAGTTTTGGTGTGAATTGTGCGAGTAAGTTCCGCCCCCAGGGGCTATGGCTGAAGAACTCTGACTTAGAGTTCTCTGCATCGTAGTTAACGCGCTCTGACAATGCAAATACAAAATGCAAAGACAAAGGCATACCAAAAAGAATCTGTTTTCAAGTTTTGGTCTCCCAGTCGAATGTCCGTAAAAGAGCTTCGCTCTAAAAATACACGCCTTCGGTCAAAACGTTTTCTTTATAAAGTTGTTGGGCTTCACCTTCCAATTAATTTATTCTGAAATAATTATTTAAGCAGCTTTAATTCAATATTTATGAGCCATGCTGGCATTGCTGCTGCCGGCTTTCTATGGCTTTTGGTAAGGCTTCATAAACGTTCTTAATTGACATTCGCAAGCCAGTCGGTTGTGGTTTAACAAGTCCTTAAATAAGATGAAGTGATTCTTGGAAATGATTTCAAAATAAATAATTAATAAGATAAACTAAAGTGCTGTAATTGCTGACAAAATGTAGAGTGTGTATAAAAAATGACTCGAAGACAATTAAATCGCAATTTATTTACACAGCTGACGGTTTGAAGTCAAGCATCAGGGGATGACCAATTTTAGGGCGATTTTTGGAAGCTTGAATCAATAAGAGAGGAACATCTAAAGTTGAATTGCAATTCGAATTGGACATTGAAATGTGCACAAATGACATTTTGAATAAGTGGAACAGCTCGAACGTAAATATTTCAATTAAAAGTATATTGTAATCTTTGCAAACAAATAAGACAGCGATGATTAACTGCAATTGGCCTCTTTCTGTCTCCTATGTTTAATTTACTGATTAACTTAAGTTTATAATGATAATCACATTGCTTAATTATGGGTAAAGCAATTTACAGCCTTAAAATAATTGTTTTTCTTGATCAGTTTACTCTTACTTGTGTTGTGAAATCATCGATAGCACTATGTTCAAACTATCGATTGTGCCCACTATCGATGTTTTCACAACACTAACTCTTACCACTCGAGAAATTAATTACAAAATGGATCTTGTTTAGATAAGTTAAGAACTCAGATTCCAGATTTGGTCGCACCAGTGAGGAGTAAACGAGTTTGGTGGTGTAGGGATCATTAAATTCTTTTCACCATCTCTTGATAAATCCAAGGACGCTTTTTGCCTTGTTGCAAGTCATGGAACTATGATTGTTAAAGCTCAGATTGAGTTCGAAAAATATATCCAAAATGGTGTATTCGTAGAGATACGGCTTAGTTCTGTGAAAAGTCATAATATTGCACTTTGAAATATTAAGGGGAAGACGATTCAGGCGGCACCAAGCACTCAGAGCATTTAAATCACTTTGTAGTAGAAGTGGAGAAACTGGATCATCAATTGACGCGCAAAGCTTGAGATCATCAGCGTACATAAGGGCAGTTGAATAGGAAAGAACTTGCGGGATGTCGTTAATGAATAGGTTGAATAACAATGCACCAAGATGACTGCCCTGTGGAACTCCAGAAGTGACGAGAACTATGGGGGATACAGCAGACTTAAAACACACACTTTGAAACCGATTGGAAAGGTATGATCTGACCCAGCAGAAGACCTACTAAACATAATTTATGTAGAAGTAAATTATGATTCACTGAATCAAAGGCCGTGTAGACGACATCAATTTGTTTACGATGAAGAAATCCCTGATTTAATATTGAAGAAAATTCGAGTAGTTTAGTGGAAACCGAGCGTCGACGTATAAAACCGTGCTGGGATGGACTCAGGATGGGTTGGCAAAAATGTTGTAATTGGGAAGTAATTATATGCTCGAATAGTTTAGGAATTACAGATTCCTCTGTAATTGGCTATTGGACCTGGACCCTTTTTTATGAATTGAAATAATAATAAAGCTATCTTAACTAAACTTTGCACGAAACCTTTTGGTACTAATACGCTGCATATTTGTCGGAATCGGCCGGATCGGATGACTATATCATATAGCTGTCATAGAAACTATGGGTCGAAAAAGTAGTTTTAGTGAGAAAAACTTTTTTGTCTTCAACGCAAACGTGCCCAAACCTCGTATTTCTATGTTTTCCATGCTTCTACATAATTCCACCAAGTTTTATGAAAATCGGCCAACTATATAGTATAGCTGCCATACAAAAGATATGTCTAAAAAAAAGTCTTAGTAGGAAAATCTTTTTTGTTTTCAATGCTATCGCTCTTATTGCTGTTATTGATCAATATTCTATGCTACCACACAATTCTGCCAAGTTTGATCCAAATCGGATGACTATAGCATGTAGCTGCCATAGGAACGATCGGTTGAAAAAGAAGTTCCAGTGAGAAAAACTTTTTTGTTTTTAATGGTAGCGTCTTTATACCGTCCAGTTGTGAATTTTATGAGTTTCCACACAATTTTGAGGAGTTTGGTCAAAATCGGATGAGTATATCGTATTGCTGCCATATAACAAACTGTCAAGCATATGTAGTGGAGCCATCAAGCTGTAAGGGTATATAAACTTCGGTCGAGCCGAAGTTAGCTTTCCTCTATTTTTTTCAGTCTATTATATACTTTATATTGTCGGATATGATTTCTTCCGGGTGTTACATAAATTTGCAAAAAATTAATATACTCTGCGTACCTTTGGCACAGAGTAAAACAAGAAAGAAAGTCGTTCAAGCCAGACTATAACATACTCTGTACTAGAGGTGGGCGCGGGCCTGTATTTTGAGGCCCGGGCCCGCACGAACACGAACTCTTTTTTGAGAGGCCCGGCCCGACCCAACACGAAACTTTTTCAACAAGGCCCGGGCCCGGCCCGGCCCGGCACGAAACTTATTTACACATATAAGGAAATTTAAAAGACATGCAATTTATAGATATATATAAGTACATATTTATTAAGGTATACATACATTAATATTGTTATGTATTTAATAAAAAACAAACTATGTCATATTTTTATTTAAAAATTAAATTTTTTCTAAATTTGTGCTTTTTAGCCTAGTGCGTTTTTCATTTAAAACATGGCCCGATGTTGAAAAAAGCCTTTAGCTCGTAGACGAACTGGCGGGAATAGCCAGAATGGTCCGAGCTAATTTGGGAAGGTATTTTAAGTCCCTTGCATTTTTCCAGAATTCTAAAATATGTGTGCCAGGAGCTGCTGGATAGGCCAAATATTTGTCAAGCTCTATGTCGATAGCGTTTTTCTCAACTTTTCGTTTTTTTATATAACTTAAGTCTAAAAATTCAGCAAACATTCCATTTTCGGAATTATTTGGGCTTATGTTATTAGTTATGTCATCAAAGCTACTATATTCATAATCCCCTATAAATTCGGAGAGCATTGCTTTTACCGTAGCTAACACATTATCTCTTTTTTCCTCTGAGAGGAAATTCATCTCTCTATAAGGAGGGTTCAAGAAAAGCCCAACCAAATGAGCGATTGCCGGAAGAAACCTTTTTTCTAATGCGCTTAGGGTCATTGTTTTAAACTCAGTTATTATTTGGGAATCAAGTGTGCTAGTTCTGCAAAGTTTACATAATTTTTCTGACTACAATGCAAATATTTGCATTGTTCATAAAGTAAAACATGTAAAATATGTATAAGCAAGTAAAATATGTATAAGCAAATCGATAGTAGTATCGATAAATGCGATAATTGGCGGTTCTAATTCGAGCATAAACAAAAATAGCGCGTACAAATCAAAATTGTTTTCGGGCCTATTTCGGGCTTTTACGGGCCGGGCCTTTTTGCTGAGGCCCGGGCCCGCACGAAGCCCGCACGAATCTTAATTTTAAGGCCCGGGCCCGCTCCGGGCCTGTGTAAGCCCGCGGGCCACGAAAAAAAGCCCGGCCCGCGCCCACCTCTACTCTGTACCCTTACACTCGCATTTGCTAACGAGTCAAGAGAGGCAATCTTAGTGAGAGAGAGTGAGAGAGAAACTCTCTAAATTTCACTCTCTCTCTCTCTCTCTCTCTCTCTTACTAAGATTGCCTCTCTTGAACGGAATGTTGTGATTATGGGTAGGGGGTGTTAACTGGCCGTTTTTTGCTCATAACTCAAAATCGCCCAAATCGAATTTGCTATAAAAACTACCTGTCTCTAGTACAGAGTAAATTTTGTAACGATCCAAAGAGCTTCTACCAATTCGTAAATACCAAACGTCGTTCCAATGCCTTACCTTCTGCTCTTTACTTTAAAAATGAAAATGCCTCGTCCGACATTGATGAATTCTTTCAATCAACTTACTCGTCGTCCGATGCCAGCAAAGGCTATTCTTATCCTATTTCCTCATACGATTTCATAAGCTGCCCCACCATTTCTTTTTCTTCTGTCTTACATGGTTTACTTTCGCTAAAATCTAACCATTTTCGTCCATCGTGCATCTTAAAGCAATGCATGCATCTTGTTTTCCAAATCACTTGAGCAGTCTAGGTTTCTAACTCCATGTAAAGAATCTTTCATTATTCCCTTACATAAAAAGGGTTCTCGTTCTGACATTTCCAACTACAGGGGCATTGCGAAACTCTCTGCAATACCTAAACTCTTTGAACAAATTATAACATCTCAGTTAAAACACTCATGTTCTCCTTTTATATCGCCGAACCAGCATGGATTTGTTAAAAACAGATCCATTCATGGTTTTACTCAAGGTAAACAAACAGATGTTATCTTTACTGATTTAAGTAATGTAACGAACCTATTACTTCTGCTGGCTTGCGCTCAGGGCATTCGTGGCTCGCTCCAACAAATTTATTTTGCGGAGTTGGTTTTGGAAATGACAAGACGATTGCGGTTTCGGTTTCTTTTGCCTGTTTATTGGCCTTAAAATGCTAAATGTTACAATGGTTTCCCTTACTGGGCTTATTGCTAGATGTGCTTATGTTCTATCGCTAGAGCTAGGTGGCTTAAGCCGAGACTTAAGTTACTCCTTTCACTTCTCTGTATTATGTCTCAGACAACGCTGGCACCACGATTCGCCCGGACATGCTTGCCGTTCGCAAAGCTCGCCGGCTCTCGTTTTACCACACAGCTACTGTCTTGTAACCCGCTGGTTTTCTCCTGACAGGCGGCTCAACGTCCTACTCCTTCTCGCTGGCACCACGATTTCGTCAGGCCCACTGGCTGCTATCGCTCAGTTACGCCGACACTCGTTTGACTCGCACAGCTCGCTCGCTTTATCTACGTTTTTCCTTCGCACTCACTCTGCCTTTCTCCCTCGACGATCCTTGGCTTCCGTTTCGGGGCTCTTCCTCAATGTTCCTCTGCTCCACTCACTCGCGTTGGTACTCGCACTCGCTTTAAATGACTCGCACTTAGACTTGCACTCGAACAGCGCGTCCTTTTATAGCCGCAGGTCCGGCTCGGCTGCGCATTAGTCGGTCATTAGCCGCCAAGTCCCGTTGTTGCCATGCGCCGCCAGTTCAATGGAATTTTCCACTGGCCCTCTCCTGTGCTTGAGCGAGTGTGAGCGTGATCACTCGTCTCCGCTCTTCCGTTGTCTCCTTCTTTTCAGCAGATACAACGGTTTTCCCCGTTGCGCTCTGCTGAGCGCTGCCACTGTACTCTGTCTTCCCCTCTACCTTGCCCCTCAGCCTCTGCCGCCAATTCGCCTCCCATCTTAACCCTATGCGGCCAACATTTTGCAGCCCACCCCACCGCTCCATAGGCTAGTTTCCCAAAGAATCTTACATATAATCTTAAAAGTACTCCTTTAACCTTATAACTATGTTTTTACCCCGATAAGTTGTGGGACTTTACAAATCAAGTCCTCACAGTAAGGCTTTCGACAGTGTCTCTCATTGTCTTCTGATTTTGATATTGCGTCTGCTGGGATTTCCACGGGGTCTTCTTAATTGGATAAAATCTTATCTCCAGCCTAGAACTCAGAAAGTAGTCTTTAATAGTAGCACTTCTTATCCAGTATTTGTGACCTCTGGAGTTTCCCAAGGCAGCCATCTTGGACCTCTTCTCTTCGTGTTATTTATTAATGACCTGCCTAATGTAATTAAGCATTCTTGTACACTGATGTACGCAGATGACTTAAAGATATTTCTGTGCCAAAACTCGACCAACGATTCTACTTTGCTTCAGGTTGATTTGAATTCCATATTTATGTGGTGCTCTTACAATTTGTTGCAAATGAACAGGGACAAGTGTAAATCTATGACTTTTTATTGTCGAACCGCCCTTTTGATTAACTATTTTTTGGATTCTTATCAACTTGAACAAGTTGAATCTTTCCATGAAATGGGTATTACCCTCGACCATGAACTTTCTTTTGGCACTCACATTGAACTTTCTGTGAATAAATCCATGGGTTGGTTAGGTTTCCATATATTCCTATATTTCCTATATTTCCAAGCTTTAGCTTTTAAACTTACCTTCACTAGAGCATAGACGTACTATGGTGGGTATAATGTTTCTAAACAAGCTAATAAAGGGTAATATCGGGCGCGTGAACCTTAAAACACTAAACTATATTCCCTTGAGGCTTTCTGTTGCTTCTACTTTATATGCCTCTAATTGTCCTTTTCGTATTTTGTGTAGGGATTACAATAATATCTTTCCTCTTCTCAATGATAACCTTTCAGACGAAGTTTTTCTAGGAAATTCCTTCCGATTACCAACGCTGCGAGCAGGGGCGTAGCTGGTCATACCGACAAAATAAATTACCCCCACCGGATCGGAAGGCGTTTCTTCTATTTACTCTTTTTGTTTTCCTTTCTACCCCCTAACTATTGCCGTTCGGATTCGGTGTTGAACTGTAGGTCCCTTTCTCTTGTGCGAAAAATTATAAGCACACACGCCAAGAGATTGAGAGAAGCTTGGCCTTGGCCCTCCTGGAGGTGCTGTTTGAGCCAATTTTACTTTACTTATATTGTGTCTTTTATAAAAAAGTAACTTGAGTATCGTTCATCCGATCTTTATCATTCCTTCAGCAAATCGATAAATAATTTTGTTTACTAGATATCTCTAGAAGGTGAAAACCATATATCTCCAAAACTGTAGGAGATATGAAGTTTTTTCCAACTTGCGGGGGCGGGAGGGGGCGTGGCAAATGTTGAAAATAAACTTGATCTGCCTGCAAGTATAAGAAATATATGTCCGATACATGTCAAACCTCTATCTCTTACCATCTCTGAGATCTGTGCGTTTATACAGACTTGGCTGTTAATGCTGATCAGGAATATATATGCTTTATAGAGTCGGAAATGATTCCTTCTCCCTGTTACATACTTTTGCACAAACTTCATATACACTGTGTACCTTTGGCACAGAGTAAAAAAAATTCAATTAACTGAAGCCCAATTTACAGCATATATTTTTGCAATTGAAAATTAAAACACATTTTTTGTACCCATATCGATATGTCAGTCAACCAATTCATGCATAAAATTTCTCACAAATATTCACATTTTGTTTTTTTTTTCGATTTCAGAATGATGAAAGCCACAGCGTGGTTTTGTCCGGTTGTATTAACTTTACTGTGCGCCACACGGCTGGTTTGTACGGCACAGCGAGGCGGCGGCGGCGGGAACTACGCAAACGGATATCCTTTGGACTATCTGGATGATGCACAGGCCGTACAGGTGCGTGAACTGTCTGTGGTTAGCAACGGTTGTGAATGTTTTTTTTTGTTCAGTTTTTGAATTCGAATTCAATTACGGTCAAACAGTTGGAAAAATTGGCAGATTCTTTGATGTAAATTAAAGACCAAGTGGGACCCGCCCGTCTGACCTTCTGACTTGGCATTCATTTTAATTAAGCAGAGAGTTCGCAGACGCACTAAAAGCAAGTCCTTCAACAATTGACAAAGACATTCTTTTGTTTAGCCATTCAATAGGCATTCTGTGCACATATTATTATCGTTATTAATAATAATGCCATTAAGAGCCATTCGACGGCATATGGCCCACGCTTGAGGAAAGTCTCAAGTCAGTTGTGGCCAAGTCTTCAACAGTTTAAAAATACATCTATTAATGAGACACTTGTGTTAATTAAAGCAGCCTTGGCAGCTTCTTGAGAAACTTATCGTTTATTTCTAGTGAAATCATAAATCCAAGTTTTCCGAAGAAACGCTTCCCAAGTTCCGTTTGAGAGGCATTTGTTTAGAAAACACGTTGATTAGAAAATCACATAAACATCCCCTCGTTATCTTATCAACAGGAACAACCCACTCGATGTGTGTGCTAATTGACCACAACTGCAGACTTCGGGTCGACTTTTTAACAAACAAATTGGTCAAAAGTTTAAAAATGGATTTTAGCCTTGTTAAAACGCAAATTTAATGGGTGGTGGGTGGGCGGTATTTTGATGATTGGCTTACCTATGCTTCATTAGACTGAAAACAAAATGTTATTTGGCTTGTTGTTTATTTGCCATGGAATACAAAAGCCTGAAGAAAAAAGTTTTGAAAAGTTTACTGATTTTTTACACGCTTATTGGAAACGGAGGTCAAAAGTTTTGTTTTCTATAAAAAATTTGAATACTGTTTATTGCTTCCTCCTAGTTTTGATTTGTATCTTAAAGAGGAAAGCTGCTCTGAGCACATCTAAGGGTTGGTTGTGTCCTTTTATCATCATCCAAAGCGGCATCACATTGAACCAAACTTTGCCAAGCCAGCGGAGACCCCCAACGCAAAAATATTTTCTGTTAAGTACAAACCAAACTAAAACAATGTGTTGTGTAATCGTGAGCTAAAAACTTTGTGCAGCGAAAGAATTCTTTTTGTGTGTTGAAAATTGAAAATTATGTAGCAAGTTTTGCAAACTATTCATTTCCATTTCAAGCCACGCTTCCACGAATGCAACTTGTTACATCATGTATTCCCTCAATTGGCCATTAATTGACTTTAATTGAATTGTAACAACTGGCAAATATATTTTATTAAATTTTCCACCTGAATCAGAACTGCACTGACAATTTTTGCATTTCCAGTTCGCAATTTCATTATATGCAGATTGCTTTTTTATGCAGCCTTAAGCGTAGGCAATCTAATCGCACCTGCTGAATATTTCCACGGCCAATGTCAAAATTATACAAAACATGTAGAAACATACGTCATTATCGAAAGTGTGCTTTCAGTTGGTGATCAATCGATTCATTATTCTTATCAACTCAGACCACAGTTGGGTTTTTCTTTCTTTGAAGTGGAATTTTTTGACAATTTGATAATCGTTCTGTACGAGTTGTCAATTCTGCAGAAATCTCAAGTGCGTGGTAATTTCTCAACAAGTTTCGTCTGGTTTGAAGAGTCATTGCAAAAAATATGGCAATCTTTCGTCTGGTTTTAAGAGGCATTGCAAAAGCAAAGATCTGCAATCTTTTTGATAAAAGTTTAAGTGTTTTAATGATTGTATAAAATTAATACTAAGGGCAACTTATTAATAATAACACAACGCATAAATTATGATTTTCATTTAAACTATAATTTTAACAAATGCTTTAAAATCGAGATAACACTTCTAGTAGGACTTATGCGAAAACTTGTTCTTAGTGATCCAGCGTCGAGCCGCTACCCTCCTCGGTCTCTGTCGTAGAGTCTTCTGGAGCATCAGATGTGGAACCCTCGGTCTCTTCTGTAGACTGCGCGGTAGATTCTGACGGTTCTTGGGGAGACTGCGTAGATGTCTCTTGGGGTTCTTCTGGAGCCCGTGTGGAAGAAACTTCGGGCTCTTCTGGTGCCTGTGTCGACGTCTCCTGAGGTTCCTCTGGAGTCTTTGTAGTAGAAACTGCGGGTTCTTCGGGAGTCTGTGTCGAGGTCTCTTGGGGTTCCTCTGGAGCCTTTGTAGTTGAATCTTCAGGTTCTTCTGGAGCCTTTGTAGTAGAGTCTTCGGGTTCTTCAGGAGCCTTTGTGGTAGAATCTTCGGGATCTTCGGGAGCCTTTGTAGTAGAATCTTCGGGTTCTTCTGGAGCCTTCGTGGTAGAATCTTCGGGTTCTACGGGAGCCTTCGTGGTAGAATCTTCGGGTTCTACGGGAGCCTGTGTCGAGGTCTCTTGGGGTTCCTCTGGAGCCTGTGTGGTGGAATCTTCAGGTTCTTCTGGAGCCTTTGTAGTAGAGTCTTCGGGTTCTTCAGGAGCCTTTGTGGTAGAATCTTCAGGTTCTTCGGGAGCCTTTGTAGTAGAATCTGCGGGTTCTTCTGGAGCCTTCGTGGTAGAATCTTCGGGTTCTACGGGAGCCTTCGTGGTAGAATCTTCGGGTTCTACGGGAGCCTGTGTCGAGGTCTCTTGGGGTTCCTCTGGAGCCTGTGTGGTGGAATCTTCAGGTTCTTCTGGAGCCTTTGTAGTAGAGTCTTCGGGTTCTTCAGGAGCCTTTGTAGTAGAATCTTCGGGTTCTTCTGGAGCCTTCGTGGTAGAATCTTCGGGTTCTACGGGAGCCTGTGTCGAGGTCTCTTGGGGTTCCTCTGGAGCCTTTGTAGTTGAATCTTCAGGTTCTTCTGGAGCTTGTGTGGTGGAATCTTCAGGTTCTTCTGGAGCCTTTGTAGTAGAATCTTCGGGCTCTTCTGGAGCCTGTGTCGAGGTCTCTATGGGTTCCTCTGGAGCCTTTGTGGTAGAGTCTTCGGGTTCCTCCGGAGCCTGTGTGGTGGAATCTTCAGGTTCTTCAGGAGCCTTTGTGGTAGAATCTTCAGGTTCTTCTGGAGCCTTTGTGGTAGAATCTTCGGGTTCTTCAGGAGCCTTTGTGGTAGAATCTTCGGGTTCTTCTGGAGCCTTCGTGGTAGAATCTTCGGGTTCTACGGGAGCCTGTGTCGAGGTGTCTTGGGGTTCCTCTGGAGCCTTTGTAGTTGAATCTTCAGGTTCTTCTGGAGCTTGTGTGGTGGAATCTTCAGGTTCTTCTGGAGCCTTTGTAGTAGAATCTTCGGGCTCTTCTGGAGCCTGTGTCGAGGTCTCTATGGGTTCCTCTGGAGCCTGTGTGGTGGAATCTTCAGGTTCTTCTGGAGCCTTTGTAGTAGAGTCTTCAGGTTCTTCAGGAGCCTTTGTGGTAGAATCTTCAGGTTCTTCTGGAGCCTTTGTAGTAGAATCTTCGGGTTCTTCAGGAGCCTTTGTGGTAGAATCTTCGGGTTCTTCGGGAGCCTTTGTAGTAGAATCTTCGGGTTCTTCGGGAGCCTTTGTGGTAGAATCTTCGGGTTCTTCAGGACCCTGTGTCGAAGTCTCTTGGGGTTCTTCTGGCTGCTTAGGAGTGGATGTTGATGATTCTGGCAAATCAGTGGGACTCTCGGTAGTCAATGTTCCATTCCAAACACCTGGATAGCTTTCACTGCCATTATCATGCCAATTTTCATCGATTCGCTCCCAACCTCCATGGTTCCTCCTCCAGCGAATGTTTGGCCTGGCAGCTACTATGGTCATAAGAGCCACCAATAAGGCAATTGTTAGAACCTTCATCTTGTTATAGTTCGGAGTATACTGATTGCTAGCCAACTGACCACAAGCTTTTATACCAGACACAAAAGAAGATAGCAATGGGCTCAACTATTCGCCTATAGAGTCAGGTCCCAGTCGGAAATATTCCGGCCATAAAACATTATCTAATCGCCATTGTTGTGTCTGATAATAGGACAGAAAGTGAAACTTTCATATCTATGCAATACGACTACGGCTATGGGCTTAGAGGGCTTATAAACAGATTAATGGTTATCTGAATTATGTTTCATTCTGGGAAAATGCTAGACACAATGATCTTTAAATAGAAATTAGTAAGTAGGACTAAGACCAGACACTACAAATTGATAACACTGGGTTATTAGCTGAAGAAGTAAAGTGATAAAAGTGAAAAACTTGTAAATGTTAGCAAGCCTTTTGCAAGTACCAATCTATTAATCTGCAAATGAAAGACACTATACCCAAATACTATTATCTCAGTATTGAGATTGGTATTCTTAGACAGTTGAATCATTTTAGCAAAATCAAAAAAATTTAACTAATTTTCGTGAAAGTTTAAATTCCAAACTTTCGTTTGATCTGTGACTCATGCAAGTCACAACAATTAGTTCCAAGATATCAGCAGTTTCAGTTGTTTACAAGCTTATTTTCTTATCATAGCCGTGTATTGTTGTTGCTCATATTGTAAAGAAATGTTTTCCATAACCCATTCATTCATTTCAATTATGGACAAGAACATAAAAGATAAGATTTGACATTTGGCACAGGTTGGCCAATAATTAGAAACCCATTAAAAACCTTGCAATTTATTCTTGTATAGGCTTAACACGCGATCATCACGTGTTCGATTAAGAATATTATCTCCTTTTCTATCTTGCTTCGACTTCTGATTAAGTACTTAAAATGTCTCACCTTGAAACGTATTTCCCCCATTCTCATTAACATTTTAACAAGCTTTTGGACCAACTTCTATTTATATACACAATTTCTGCGAAAACAAAACTTTTCCTTTCCATTTTCTAACAAGAACTTTTAATAGAATTGCATATAATTTTCTACTCTTCCAGGATGATTATTTACTGGCTAAACGCAACAAACCGTCGCTGTCCATTGTCAATCCCTTGGATGTGCTGCGTCAGCGGCTGCTCTTGGAAATAGCACGCAGGCAGATGAAGGAGAACACACGGCAGGTGAGTGGCTGACAATCAAACCACTTGGTATTTTTAATAAGCTGAAATGAGAAACAAAAACTTTTCTGCTCAAGTCACAAGACAAACAAAACAAAGCCAAAAGCAAAGCTCACTCCAGAGTGCAATTTGATGTTGCGGCCAATCAAAGAAATTAGAAAGGTAAATGAGAAAAATAGTTGCACAAACTCATAAAGCGCACACGCAATTCTGGAAACTTTTTTAATTCTCTTACCTCAGCGAGTAGAAGACACTTAAATTTAAAAAATGGAGACCCAAAAGAAAAAAAAAAGGCTATCGAACGGCTTAGCAATGCCAGCGCAAGCGAAACCAATGTGGCGTATGCGTAACGTACATAAATATTGTTCAGCATACATAACAAAACGAATTTATTTGGTTACCGAAATGATGCACCCCCATGGCGTTGGCGTACAAGAAAAGGCCAAAGAAAATCAAACGATTTAAGGCCAGGAATTCAAACGATTTGTGCCCGCAGGGATAGCAGCTGGGGACATGGGGGACCTTGACGCTGACGAGTTGGTTAAGCAAAATTGTGCGCTCCATTTACACATGTCAGGTCACATATTCGTATATTGATTTGTCAAAGGGATTTCCAGAAATTAAAGCATGAAAGGGTGCAAAAACACACATATAAAGGTCTGATGAATGCATATTAATAAGTTGTCGAGATTGCCGTTAGTTGAAAAGTAATGCGAAAAAGAGAATGCGGAATTGAAATTAAACTCCGCCGGTGAGTTTCAGGTGTGCTTCTTTAAGAACTTAAGTGTTTTTGAATACACTCACTCACACCCCAAGTGAGAAAAGTTAAGGAAAAATTAAGTATTTCGAACTTGACAAGCATTACACATGTGTATCCGACATTATTCATTTGGTTTACATTGCAAACCTTGGAAACCGCATAATGCATGACGGAGTTCCCCTGAAAGTGAAAGAAAAGTAAGAAAAGTGAATATAAGAATAAATCATCGATTTAAGTTTCAGGAAGATAGACGCCTATAAGGAACTTCCAAAGAGAGACGTCGTCCAGAGACGTCGGCAGAGCTTAAGTCGCTGCACTGGTATTTGGGAGTCAGCAGAGTAAAGCAGTCAATGAGTTGTCAGACGGATAAAGTTGAATCGACTCAGCATGTCGCCCTGATCAAGAATATAGTTCACTTCAAGTTTACTGCAAACTTCTGGGAAACATTTTTTAAAACCCTTCACAAGGTTATAATTATAAAAGGTGGCCCACGTAGTACTTGTAGTTTTCTTCCAACAATTAATCAAATCTCTTTTGACACTTGTTATTAAGTGGCACGCTTTCACTGGTTAAACTTTGTTCAATCAGAGTACTTACCCAGCACTACTTGTGTGACTTGCTGTATGATATGATTTTCGAGGTAGTAACAGCTCATCGACGATGTCAATTGAAGAGGTTGGTTGGTTTGATGTTCTATTTCTAACTACAGCCATTCA